>JAQGBX010000487.1:0-35379 GCA_034698745.1 Megaphyllum sjaelandicum | reverse complement strand
CACGAACGACCCAACACTAGTTGTGACGAAAAGTTAAACCAAAATAGTGCACCAGGGGTATACTATTTGGCACTGAAAGCCAAATAGTACACCCTAAGCGCACTATTTGGGGGGGGGGGAGATTTATATATTAGGCACCGTACGGTACAGGGTTGCCACCACATTTGAAAAATCGACTTGCCTGACTTTGGTTAATTCTATGCTCATTTTTGCCTGACTTTGCCTGACAGGATTGCCACATTTTTTTGAGAATAAAATTCCCTGACTTTCCAGGTTTTTCCAGGACATTTTTTAATTATTCCATGACCATGAAAATTAAAAGATATCACCTCATATTTTAGTTTGTTTTGAATTAGCAAACCTATTTATTTTTTAGTAAAATGGTACAAAAATTAAAAGCATGAAGATTTTAAAACATTTGTAACTAATAAAAACTTAAGTCGGGAAAACGTGGACAATTTTGCAAATTTGCAGCGCAACTAGCAATCTGGGTTTGTCCCTGTTTTTAACAAAATTATAACAACATGAAATAATACTCATTGAAGATAAAAGCGGTTGAGTCCATGCAAACAAACCATGCTCTTCCTTTTCCTAATTTGAAATTTTGTCCTAAGTGTTATGTTGCAAAACTTTGAGCACAAGTTTCCGTGAAACAATTGTCTTAGGTCAAATTAATGTAGCAACATCATTGGATAGAGAACACACATGACCTCCTATTTAACCGAACAAACAGAATTTATGTAACTTAAACTATAACAGGAAATAAAAAAATGGGGTGGCTTTCTCTTCTGTTCTGCTTTTATATAAAAAAAGGTACAAGACCGCAAGGAACAGGAAAAAGTTGCAGAAATTGAACAGAACTTTCTATATTTCCTCTTGTCATACGTCTTGTTTTGCAACCATGGGCTCGCGATACCAGAAATGCGACATATTTGTTGAATGGACAGAAGTTGTCCCCTAAGCAACTGGCGTCAACATTCATCATTGGAGTTGATGGAGTTTAGTAGACTGGACTTATTACTCACGGAACAATCGAGTCCATTTAACATTCTGACGTCAGATGCCCGCAGCTATCAACTAGCATCACGTGGTACGATGCCCCCCAAATGGGGACCAGAAACCAGCAACAGGAAGTGATGCAACCGAGCGAGAAATACGCTAAGATGGTCTGGAAGGAACTTGGCAAAAGAAGAACAAAAGATGGATGGAGGTGTCATAGGGTGTACAAGTGTACTAAGCGTTATGACAGAAAGAAGCATTTCTGGACATTCAACTTCCATTCCTTCCGCTCACCCAAAAATCAATTTTCCTGTTGGCGAAAAATCTTTGGTACGTTACTTTTTTCTATCCCACACCGAAATAAAAATACCTTGTGATACATTTAAAATACATTTGTTTAAGGCAAAACATATTTACAATGTATTTACAAAAATATGTTTTTTTTAAAAAAAATACATTAAATTTACATTTTTTATATGTTTTGTAAAATATATTTTAATGAAAATATCTTTATATGGTATTAAAAATGCATTTGAAAATAAATTTTGCATACATTTGAAAATGTATTTTCAAATAACTTGGATTGTTTCAATCTACGCATATTTTGAATAACTTTTAAAATGTATTTTAAAGCTAAAAATACTTTTCTGTTTATTATTTATTTTTTCTGTTTATTTATTATTATTATTTATTGCATTTATTATTACAATGACTCATCCATTATCTGGTCACTTTTTAAGGTGCATTGGCAATGTAAAAATTGCAAAAAAGAAAACACACATTATTCACTGTACACAATAGACAGGTGGTCACTGGTCACAATATGGAGAATTTTTATGAATGAAACGTAGACTAGAAAAACAATACACTAAAAAGTGGTCACCATTCGAAGGTGGTCACTTTTCCAGGTTTTACTGTATTTGTTAGCTCGTCAGAAATAAACGTCGTTTTTTAGAAGAAACTTCTTCCAAAAAACATTGTTTTTCAAAATAAAAAAAAACATGTATGATACCGTTACCACGTATCGGAAATGCTCAATGATGTCATGTCTTACATGAAAATCTTTCCAAATGATGCAAAAATCATTCCAAAATCAACTCTCCGATAACATTGGTTTCAGATATAACCAGTTTGCGAACAATTTAGTTAATCACGTCTAATTTCTTCAAGTTTTTCTACGATTCTGCTAACGATTTTTCAGTAAGGACAACTACATGTACATGTAGCTCCCCATCAGTTCGCCATCAATTCGTGAGATCAATCTCCCAATTAACAAACATGATAAGTAACAAAACCCAAATGACAGTAATTCGTTCATTTTCAACATTGGAAAAAAAAACTAAACCACCAATTGTTTTTATTCCTTCCCACATTTCGCAAACCAAGACGAGAAGACATAAATATTGCGAGAATAGCAGCCAAATTGAAGTCGAATTTGCGCATTTACTCCAAAAAAAAAACCAAAGTTAAAAAAAAATCCTGAAGTCAGTTTTTTAAAAAGTGTTTTTCACAGCCTGGCTCATCATGAAAATCGTCTTTTTTGTGAAAAAACTTGGTACGACTTTTATTTTTTTTTGTGTGCTCAATGACTACAGATGACTAAAGCACTCAGCGTGCTATTTTCATATTCATTTTTATGGGCTTTGAACAACTCAGTTCGACTATTGGGTTTACATAGGTTAAAGAGTCGAGCAATTCAAACATGGCGGCTCCCTCTTTTTCCAATAAAAGAGGGCCATAAATGCTTTATTACTGATGCCGCTTGATGGGTGGCAAATACACAATATGCATAAACGATTTTATGGCCCCATTCCCCCCCCCCCCCTTAATAAAAACGTCCATGGAAGAAAACGGCCTCACGAAAATAATATCAACTAAATGCACGATTTTTACGCGCAACAGCCACCATTAATGTTTCCATTAACTTGCGAAACATTTATTGTTATTTCCGACGAATTTTGTTGACCATTTAACTGACCAATTGGACTAAGTGTGAGAGGGGGAAGGAAATATCAAAACGTTCAATCGCATTCCGAGATCCAAACTGATGCAAACAATCAAAATGTTTCGCAGCAATTTGGAATTTTTTTTCCAACAATCTCGAATGTGTAAAACATTTCGGGGTTTGTTAATAAGTCATTAATTTTAAACTTTACCGACTTTTCCAAATTTTCCCTGACCAATGTATACAAAAATGTACATATTTTGCAAAAGTTACTAATGACAATTTTTAAAATTTACATACAAAAAAGTAGGCCTAATCGGGAAAAAAAGTGGAAAATCTAGCAAATTTGTACTCGGGAAACGTAGAAAATGTTTGCAAATTTGTACTCTGAAAACACGTAGGAAATTTTTGCAAATTTGTACTCTGAAAACACGTAGGAAATTTTTGCAAATTTGTACTCGGAAAACGTGGAAAACTTTTTGCAAATTTGTACTCTGAAAACGTGGAGAATTTTGCCAATTTTTATCAGAAAATAGGCCCTGAGCTAAAAATTCAGAAACAATTTTGGAATGCAACAACGTGATTACGATAAATTTCCCTAATTTTAAAAAAAATTAAGCCATTCTTCCCTGACTTCTATAAACATTTTCAAGTTCCCTGACTTAATTTCCAGGTTTTCCAGGTCTAGGATACCCCGTAACATTTCAAGTTGCGACAAGATATTAAAGCAAGATGTAACGGTACTCATCCGTTATCCGGTCACTTTTTAAGGTACATTGGCAATGTAAAAATTGCAAAAAACGACTAGACACACTGGTCACTGAACACAATAGCCAGGTGATCACCGGTCACTATACAAAGAATTATTATGAAGGTAAGGTACACTAGAAAAACCAATACACTAAAAAGTAGTCAACATAAGAAGGTGGTCACTTTTCCAGGTTTTACTGAATCTCGATTCAGTAATCGTGAATTGTCTAAATTTAAGAAGCAATGTTTTCACATAAATTTAGTATCATCTACAGATTACATCAGCATCATGCCTAGAAAAACGACAGAAGCGTCACCTGTGGCTAACTTCCACTAATCAGAATTCCGCCATTATTTCAGTTATCGACAGTCACGTGATAGGGGTGGGGGGTGGGGGGGGTGTGGAAAAGCAGCCATTATCATTTCGATGCATGAACGAGTGAATACAATAGAGATTATCCATGAATATTGATGGCAACGAAGCTTTAAATCGTCGTTTATATTCAATAGAAACACCGAAGCATATACCCGAAATTGAATTTGGGGAACAATGTCGGTATTATATAGTCCAAAAAGTAAAATTTGCATAATTTCGTTGGCAACATCTATTTACTTTCGGCTTCCGAAAATGCGATGGCATTAATATATCCCGAAACATTTCCTCCTTCATTTTTGATGTATACGCAATTTTCTTCGATGGTCAAAAATGGCATTATTTCTACTCTTTTTTTGTATAAAACTATAAACGATATATCGGCGCTTCTGCTAACTTTCCACAAAAATGTTTCCGCATTTCATTTGCGTTTTCGATAAAGTGCCTTTTATTTTTATTTGAAATTCAAAGCAGCGTATAACTGCCGCGATGCTACCTCCAAGACATCAAATGCATATCGATCGTAGACCACATCAAATACCCCGAATGTATATAATAGTTGCTTTTATATTCACCAAAAAAGTTTGCTTAAAAACATACCAAAAAGCAACCGTGACAACAACTGTTTTTGACGAGCCCGACTAAATAATGAGCTACTAAAAAATTTCTAAATAATTTTTTTTTTCAAAGATTTGGAGTTGATAAAGGAGTGAATAAACTCCTTAAATAATGAGTATTTTTTTACAAAATACGCAAAAAAAAAACTTTTTGAAGTTACGTCACTCAGGGTTCCCCCCAAAAATTTCATTATCAACCTCCCTGACTTTTACAGGTTTTGAAAAAAAAATTCCCTGACCAATGATAAATGTTAAAAAACATTTGCTAAACGTTTTGCACAAGTGGTCTCGAAAAATGTGGAGAATTTTGCAATTTTGTCCTCGGAAAACGAGGCAAATTTTACAATCTTGTCCTCAGCGAACGTGGAAAATTGTGTAAATTTGTACTAAAAAAAACATGGAAAATTGTGTAAATTTGTACTCAAAAACATGGAAAATTGTGCAAATTTGTACTAAAAAAACGTAGAAAATTGTATAAATTTGTACACGTAAAACGAGGACATTTTTGCAAATATGTGCACCAAAACTGTGACAAAGTTTTGCAAACTTCTACTCGGAAAATGGGTCCTGAGCTAACGGGAAAATTTTGTATTCTTTCCGGAACATGTGGAAACTTTGTACTCTGAAAACCTAGAAAACTTTGAAAATTTGTACATGGAAAACGTGGACAATTTTGAAAATTTGTACATGAAAAACGGGGACAATTTTGCTAATTTGTAAACGTGGACAATTGTACAAATTGGTACTCGGAAAACGTGGACAATTTTGCAAATTAAAAACTCAGAAAACGTGGAAAATTGTGTAAATTTGTACATGAAAATGGTGGACAATTTTGCAAATCTGTACTCCGAAAATGCGGAATTTTTTTGCAAATTTCGACTCGGAAAATGGGCACTGAGCTAACCTTGAAGTACATTGTAGTAATAACTTTGGATAACCATGACTGCGTTGAATTTCCCTGACTTTTCCAAGATAAACCATTCTTCCGTGACTTTTCCAGGTGATTTTCAAGTTCCCCGACTTTTCCAGGTCTAGGGAGAACCCTGTATTACTTTCAGTAATAAAAAAATGCGACGGTTGTTTCCACCTAAAAAAGTTTGGTGAAATGGCTAACAAAAAGCATGAGCTAGAGCAATGCCAACAACAACTGTTCTGACAAGCCTAATTGAAGAGTGGATCTTAATAAACATTCAGGATATACGAGAGAGAGAGAGAGAAAAAGAGCAAAACACACGCACATTTCACGATTGTCACCGTGAAAGAGCAAACTGGAAGACCGTGGGGTGTCACCTAATTACATTATCCGATTTTCAGCAGTCGCGCCATTTCCAGGACGGCAGGTGTGAAAGCAGACGCACACGCAACCAAACTGAGCAAGGATCACGCACATCAAAACACTCTTGGCGACAATGGCACGAACACCAATCATCGCTAAATGAGAACACAAAATCTCCCCAACACACTTCTGGAAAATAGGGAGTTTTAGCAAGCCACCGTTCGGCTCGATGTAATTGACAGCACTGGGTTTTTTTGCACTGCGCATGCTCAGCATCGTCGTTAGGCGTGCTATCGGAATCGTCGTACGATTCCGTTACTGTTTTAACGTGGCTACGAACGGTTGATCGGGAAAAATGGCTGCCCCCATGATGTCTAAACAAAGCAAGGTAAGATCGTGAGATTTAATCTCCTAAAATCGTAGTCTTGTCTACAGCGAAAAAACTTAAATTAAGACATCAATTTTTTTCGTTGTGATTGAAATTTTGTTGTGATTAAATTCAGATTAACGATCAAATTTGGCGGGAAAAAGTTGTTATGGCGCTCCTAACCTACACTTTTCATAATCACGTGACATGTATCACAGCCAGACGTTCACTTCGCGTTTGCTAAAACTCAAAAAACTCACCACGATTCCAGTCTTCAACGTCTTTTCGACGCATGCGTGGTAAGCATGGCATTCAAGATGACGTTACCGTATGTATAAGCCGTTTGGCTTGCTTAAACTCTATTCTGCGTATATGGAAACCGAAGTTGAGGAGACTTCATCGCATACGAAACAACTTTTCTGCCGGGTATAGACACCATCACATTTCTGGTTTGTGCAACGAAAAATATAGCGTAGCAAACTGTTTTTGCCAAACTAAAAACTAGAAAATCAAGTTTGCAATCTATAAGTTTGAGGTTCCCGTCGAGTATCGGTGAGATGAAAGGGAAATGGCCAAAATTTTTGGCGGTGGCGCTGCTATCAACGCTTCGTCCGCACGATATCGATGATACTGCGGACGACAGCATATCGCATCTATCGTGTTTCCTCCGTCGTCTGCTCAGCTTTGTCAATATGGTTTGTTTCTGCGTGTTTACGCTCAGGTTTTGCAAAACTATAGTGGTTTGTGGTTTGGGTTCGTTGGCTAGTGCGTACGCGACTTTTAAGATACTTTTGCAGAAAAATAACCGTGTATTCTTTGGGAGAAACGGGTGTAAAACTATACGGTCATATATGGCGTATTTTTTTTTTCTGATCTTTTTCCGTGTATACTTTTCTAGGAAATAAAGCAGAAAGGAAAACTTTCCGATCATCCCTTCCGAGATGTCAACGCGTAGTTTTCACCCGTGTTGACTTAACTCCTCCGATCCTTAACTGACGTCATTCGTAGCGCTATTCCCAATCTGGTTTTATTGAAAAGTGCATTTCCATCGCTTGCCAAGCTCTACCTCTATATAATCGATGCTGCGTAGAATGCGGTTTCTCAGTTTTCATTCATAAATTTTGTCTAAATCCAGTTCGTTCGGTACACGGTGTTCGTTGTCGTCAACCAAACATCCACCGACCAATGCCAATCGTCCATCCTCGGTGTTATCTTTTTTCCTCGTACTTTTCCTCCTCGCCATTCATTCATAAATACATACATGGGAGGTTGACAGGTGTGCACTTTGTACGTTAAATAATATCCGCCATTTTATTATTAGACCACGTATGCTCGAAATGGGCCCCATATGTGCAGCACGGCGTTGTTCGTATACCGTACACGTGAACTTTCGATTGTCATTGTTGATTTTATTCATCCTGAGCCGGGAGCAATCGCGCCATGGAGGTCGCGAGGGGATGTATTCTTGGAAAAGCCGCATCTAAAGACTTGACTATACATGTACACGAATGACTCGCCTTCGTCCTTCGGAGCTTTTACGCGACTCTTCAGTATCTGTCTTAAGTAAATCCTTTCTAAATCTTAAATGTCAACAGGGACAAGACGGGAAAATCCTCCTAATCTTCAAACCCTTCATCGGCTAGCTTTTTCGGCCCATTTCCTGCAACTTTATAGCCGCGAGCGCGCCTCCTCGTCCATCACGCGAATGGCAACGCGATTCATCGGATTTTTTCTTCTTTTTTATAATTTTAACCGATTTTATAGTTTGCGCAGATCTGGAATTATTCGTATACATGCACGCAGGCTAGTCTCGGTTTTCGAAGTAAATCGAGATGCGAGCGTCTATTCGCGTTTGAGTATTTCACGAAATGGCGCTATAGCTGGGACGATTCGTAAAATTCGGATTGCTGGTATCGTTGACCAGACAGAATATGGTCACATCCGTAAATTGGACACCTGCCTAACAACACCTCTTAACATTATAGACAGTGGTTGGATCGATACGAGTTACGGAAGAGGCGGAGTTTTTGAAAAATAACATCGAATCTGTAGCCATCGTTTGTAACTGCGTGCAGTATAGGGGTATCGAGTTAGGAACGAGTACCTATAGGACATTACGGACACGCTATTGTACGATCGGTGCGACGTAAAGTTGCCACCTGTTTCGCGAAGATTTTCCCACGAGAACTTATTTTTGAAGCTCGTTTCGAGCCGATTTAAATTAAACAAAATTTGCATTTATGGTTGATAACTTCTTTTTGTGGCCAATAAATATTTGAATACGATGACGACGTACGTAATCTACGTGTGGCGCCACGGTCGCTGAGAAACGAGCGCTGAATAATCAAAGCGTGGCATCCGCGTTAAATGTACGTGTAAATACGGTTGCTTAATTCGTTCAAGCGCATGTTCATCCACTGAACTCATTGCGCTGCATGGTTAAGTTGTATACTCGGACAGATACTTTACGAATGAATTTTGGAAGTCGTGAAATCACTCGATTCAGGTTGTTAGAGTTTTAGCAGGCAAACGATCCACTTACCCGATACGTGAACGATTCGAAGTAGGACAATCTGGGCATGCGCCAAAATCACCTAAAACGTATGACAAAACGCGATTTAGCCGACTACGGTCGACCCTATCATAGCCACCTATGCTTTGACCCTATAAACGTTACGATTGCTAGTAGCGCCACCTGTTAACTCGACTGGATGAAGCGATTCATAAAGTAATACTGTCAAATGTCAATCTCAAAAAGGTATCGACAGTAATAGTTATCGCGTAAGTCCTCTAAAGAGTCGAGCTTCCACTTTCCCGTATCGTCTCCGACGAGCACCTCGTTCGTAACAATAATAATACACCGTGGTAAAAAAATTCCGAGTCTTTAAACACACACATCTCGAGAAGTTGCGGCGCCGAAAGTTTAACATTCCTGGGCCAATAATATATAGGCGCGTGCATAATGCATAAAAAAATCCAATTGCCTTCCAATTAAAAGTTAATCCGAGCTTATACCGTTTTAGTCATTAGCCTTGAAAATTGCGCGGCAAAGCAGCCAGCTGATTTCCTCTCATTTCAACGATTGTCTGGAGGCATGCAGATGGCCTTTCGCAATATGTTGCCACGTAAAACCGTAGTACAAATTAATGATACACACGTATCTCGTTCTACCCCTTTTTTTATTATTCTGGCTGCATGGCACATACGTCTCGCTGTTCTTCGTCTGAAAGATGATGCGAGTCTCCGATTGAAGTGTTTCTGAGACTCGGGATCGTCCCGGCTGCCCTCGCATCGACTGTACTTTTCGTTTAGTCTGCGGTTTCGTTGAGTTTCTCTCCTATCTAATTAGCGATGATTTACGTCGACGAATGAAAGCGTATATTTCAGAGCCAGAGATGCCATTCGTTGCTCCCCAGTCCTATATATACGGAAGAACTCGCTTTATGCGAATTTCTGATATTACGAACCCATTTCCACTTTTCGTCCTAGGGTAGTGTGCACGGACGGATAATCTTAATTTCTTCGTTTAAGACGGAGCCCGAAATCGGATATTACATATTTACGGCAAAAAAAAAACAAAAAAAAAACGTTGAATTTTCGAGATCCCGAGCATATGCGCTATGCTGCGGAACAACGAACTTTAGACGGTATGGAAAAATGTACGTTAAAACGGGGAATTTCCTGATAAAAGTTCCGGCACCTTATCATTCGTATTGGTGTGGTGTCATGTTTCGATGAAACTTCAGTAAGTCAGTTACATGTAGGACATCAGATTCAGATAATACATGTACATACTGCAAGCGAGTAGAGGCAATTAATTATTTTGTTGTTGTAATTTTGCTTCTTCGAAACGCATACATGTAATTCGAGTGCGTATTCGAACAAGATGGCCCGGCGTATTTACATTGTTCCGAAAATGACGACCAGAAGTCGATTAGAATGAATTAAAAAAAATGTCGATCGATCAAGCTAGGCCATTCATTGCAGCTATGCTGAAAAGTGTCAATTATAATTTGAGAGATTATTACCATAGTGTGTTATAATATGATGTATTTTACCTTCGATCGACGAAGTCCAATGTTGATGTAATTTGAAATTCTGTTGTATCACTTCGTCAGACGAAAAATGTGAGTTGCATGTACAGTAATTCCTTTCCAAGTGCACTGAAATACGTGTCTGGGTGAGGTCACTGTAGTGGTTTAGCTCGTTAATCACCATACAAAGAAAGCGCAATTTCCTTATCCGAAATACTCGGGACCAGAAGTGTTTCGGAATTTGGAATGCGGCTTCCGCCATTTTCCGTTCATGAACACATCTGCATTTCAGACCGAATTGCCCGAATTTTAATACATATACTCAGTTTCACGTAAAAATCGTAACCCACGTTTTAATGCACACAACTGCGAGCCGGATCGAAGGGGCCACGACGCACTTTTGGGATTGTACATGCAATGTATTATTTAGCTGGAAAATTCCCGACTTTTTCCACCGTCCATAGTGCAGCTGTCCTACTTGACGAGTAAAAGGTCGTCTGCTTTATGAATTGGTCCATTAGCCGAGGTGGTGAAAATCAACGTACAGTATTACCAGCATAAAATAACATTGGCGATGCGGTAGTCCTTTAAAATTTTTTAGTACGCATGCGCAGAGATTCAGCGCCCTTAGTGACGTAAAATGCAAAACTTGAAAATGGGCCAAATTTAGCCAATAGATGACGTCACCGAGCCTTGAATACACTTTCAGTTTTAGAGCGCATGCGCAAAAGACAATGCGCCACCGAGTGGCCAAAAATGCAAACCTTAAAAATGGGCAAAATGTGGCGCCATCCAGCGCTACTGAAAATTGAAAAGGACTATACTACTGTTTATACTAGTCGCACAGTTGTCTCTGCGAAAGATTGCCACTAAATAAACCGTCGAGTATACTGACATTTCGTTACACTGACTGTGACAGAGGGCTCTGGTGACAAGTTCGAAATACAATGTACATGTATTGGACTCAGTATACCGTGTATCGGGTTTGGATAAATACTGATCCATAAAAATAAGCTCAAATTATCTCCCGAGATGCACGTTTTTTTATAACTACGTACATGTAGGCTACATAGTACGTATTACCAAGAGGTTCGTTAAATATTATGCGCAAGCTCAACCTGTTTCGTCAAAATTAAATTACCGAAATGGAGTCCTTTTAAGATTTTAAGTGCACATGCGCAGAGACACAGCGCCCCTACTGACGAAAAATGCAACACTTGAAAAATGGGTAAAATTGATGACGTCACTAAAACCTAATACCTTGTTTCGTTATTCTCCACCGAGCCGTAGGCTGTATACAGCATGAAATACACGTACAGATCATTTTACCAAACAAATTATCTAGTTATTTTCCATTTTCGATAAGTGGCTCGCGGTACAACGTCAGTGTAATGTCATCGTAGTTGGGGTGAACTTTTTCAATCCTTTTGTAATACTTTCGACATCTCGGTAGATGGCGTTGGCGAACGGCTTTCCACCTCTTCGAGACTGCAATTACCGCGAGCTAATCTCGAAGCTCGGCGACCGGTTTGGGTTTTTTTTAGGTGTAGGAGCCACGTTTAGCAACCCACTCTCGCATTACGCCAAACGCCGCAATTCTGTTGGCATTTGTCATCAGCCGGTGGGGGATATCGAACTCCCACTCGATCGATCACGCGCAACCCACGTGTTCGTCCGGCGTGGGTTGAAAGGTCAAAGGGGAAAAGTGTTTGCGCGCGAGCTCCGATGCATTCGCGGGGGTAGAAGACGCCTCTCTTTTCGATTTTTATGCGCTTAGCCCACACTTTTCAAAAGTTTGCGCAAATGGCAAAGGCCGATCGGGCAAAATGGCCGCCGCTTGATTGATCGGACGAGACGCTACTTGGCCTATTGATCCATCTTCCACGTAGCGCGTGGGTGCGTGGGGTAAACGAGGCTTCTGCGGGGGTGGATTTGCATCGGATGAACCTGCAGGCATGCGACAAATTAATTACCGCGCTCTTAAGACGCAACGGCCGGTTGCGTCAATCCTCTTTAACCCTAGCTGGATGTAAGCGAACTTCCCTAACGCGAAATTTACACGTACAGTAATTAACAATTTTCTTCGTTCGATCGTCGTAAGATCTGGCTCATGATGCGATGGTTTGAATCTCATTTACTGTACAGTGTAACGATAACCAAAAAAGTCAGTCCGAACCACTAATTAATACGCGCGAGAAAATCGGTGACGTTTTCAAGATAGCGTCAACGACCGTTTAAGTCTTCGATCGCTCGATATTGTGAATCCAGCATTAGAAGCCACGTCCACCCTGGAGGAAATTCTCGTCGATAACTGTTGATTATGTAATTTACGTAAGTTTGTTTACAGAAAAACTGGCAACGAGTAATCCCACTACGATTCCGTTCCTCCAGCGCGTGACAGCGATACCGTTCGACCTCTGAACCCTGACCGTGGTTTTTCGCGCATTTCCGGGACATTGCTTCTCACGCTCGACTTTTCACACGCTGTTATTTCATAAATACGGTTTCTTAATTGCTGCCACTCTCAAGTTTTTCTTAATTGACTTCCGATCGAAAGTGTTACGTTCTACGCAAAAAATGTGCCGCTCGTATACTTGCGCAGTACGTACTGTCTTCTTTCCAGAACTTGGATCGAGATAAGACAGTGGGCGAGGAAAGCGCGTGCAGCGCCTTGACCTTTAATATGGTGCCTCATAATCGATGGTGGCTCGACTCGCATCTCGGCCAGCCCGACTAAGTTATTCATATTTGCGCTCGTATTTCGTCCATTATTGAAATGAGAATAACGAGCTCGTCCCATGGCGCGCAGCCGTCGCTTCGATCGATAATGTCTTCCGTCAGACTCCATTTTGCTTTCTCCAGCATTCGAAAAATGAGGCAGACAGAAATTGATTTTGCTAATTCTGGAAACCAGACGCGGCGCTCGGGTCAACGACCTCCGAGAGCATCGGCAGCCAGACGTCGACGAGCACTGCACAACGGTACCTGAATACTGCACGAATGAGTACAATTATTGAAAATAAAGTTAGTTCTTCGAAATACTTCCACGTTCAGTTTTCGAATGCTTTAAGCATTTCCACGTTTACGTTACTTAAAAATATCGAAGGAGATGCATTTTAAGTTCGAAGTGATGCGGGGAAAAAAGCACCACCACCTACGGTAGCATTTTTGAAAACTAGAAAATGTTCGACTTTTGGGAGCTTCTTTTTGATTACTGTTGCATCCTCTTGTTTCTGGAAACATACGTGTATTTCCAGAAACGAATGGCTGGAATTAATAACGAAAAGTTCTCGTTTCCTCCAGCGAACATACAGTAGATTACGACGAAAGGGTTGAAATCCACCTATAGAGGGGGTGCTAAATTTTCTCAAATGCGAAAACGAAAGCTCTTGACATTTCTGGATTCCGCAAGCTCCGTGAGAACGAGGAGATCACGTGTCAACTCGGGACGCGGGCCACGTGTTCGGACCAGAGCTGCAGTTTTCTTGGAAGTGGCAGCTGCACCGAGCGTCGTTATCGGATACTTAAGTCTTACTTAGTCTCTCTTATAGATCAAGCGTTAACCTTGTCGTTCGCGTCCTGCTTTCTCGGGGGTCAAGATAACTCGGCGTTTCCGTTTTTCTACGAAATCCTCATTCCTCCGTCGGAGCCAATCGGAACGCGAGTTAAGCCGAGCCCGTTATCGTTGCAATGGCCAGACAAACAATGCCGCGATGAGCTCACGAGAGAAATTGCACGTACGATTTCCTGGCCTATTTGCACCAAATTCTGGTTTCGTTTAATCGTTGAAGAGACCCTCCTCGGAAAGACATAATAATGGGCTGATCAGTTATTACCGTGATGTCTTATAATGCGCGTTTCCTCTTTCGCGAAACACGTGATTCAGGTGTGGCTAGATTTGCCCATTTAGTGACATCGTTCATTGAATTAGTAATAGTTACGTCATTTCCTCTAATATCCGTTTTTTGAAGAAGGGTTTTGTTTTCATTTCCCGTGCATTACTTGAAATTTATCGGTTGCGTCAGTTTTCCGCTGCTTTACTCGATTCATCCGTTACGACATTGTCGATGGAACACTAGTCTGGCTCGTTAAATTTGTCTACGGTGTTCATCGATAACTCAGCCCCAATACATTAAATTAACTTTGACAAAAGTCACGTTTCATCTTCACTAGTGCTCGTACTTTTGAAAATTACATCCTAAATGCTCGTACGTAACATCGCCGAATCCTACCGTCCACGGGGAAAACAGAGTCTACCGCTAGGAGAAGTAAAATAGAGCATAAAATGGACTCAGGGGGTCGGGAATGTGCCAGACCTTGATTCGAGGAAAAATTTGGGGAAAACGTTCGGTTTTTGAGAATACCGATTCGGTGGTAAACAATTTTTGTTGCGTTTTTTTTTTTCGTCCACGGATAATAACCCACACGCAAGAAACGAAGGTCGGAACGGGAGAAGGAAATGTAAAGGAAGGGTGAAAAGGGGGGAGAAAAGATAAAACTTTATGCTTTCTCGGAATTGCAGCGGGGACAGCGCTTATGGTCAACTGGACCATGGAGAAGTTTGCCATGAATTTGTGTATTTCTAGTATATAAAATGCACTCGCGCTCCCAAAACTCCCCGTTTTATTGAATATACCTCGCGAGGCCTCCTTTACCCTCGTCGCGGCCTTCTGCTTCCACACAAATCAACCCAAATTTAGGCCCCGATTTTTTGCGGGACCCCCGTTCAAACCCCGTAGTTAGGGGCCTGATCCGCGGGTGCGTTCTGGATAATGTTCCGAAAGAATGGCCTATATCGAGGCGGTGGCGACATTTTATGGACGACCCTTTGAGCGACGATGCTTCATTTATGTGCGTTATAACTCGCGATATGTCGAGTCCTCGCAGTGGGTAATTTCCTAAACCTATAGATAGGCTAGGAAATGTGGAAATTGGGAATAAACCATTAAATATTACAAAAATAATATCCACGGTGGTGGGTATAGCCCAAATGGCTCTCGAATGCTTCATGCTTCAGGAACGAAAGGGTTACGGTATATCGATGGAATATGGCGGTGCATGGTGATAAGGGTCGATAAGCGTCAATAACATCCGGCCATTTAGCCACTGTACTGGTCCCATCAACGCTAAAGTTAACATTATCAACTTAAATTATAGCTGTCAAAACTGCGATAAATGTGTAGGTAGATGCGGCAATGGCCATTTACTCAAAATCTCGGACAGTTCCCTGGACGATAGTCCATTTCGAAAATGCAGACATGTATAAGAGTTAAAAAAACAACAACTCCCAAATGCTTTAAATTAAGGCACTAATTTTGCGCACCTAAGTTCGAGACTGCAAAAGCGCAATTCGTAAAGCTGCCGTCCGAGTACCCCTAACATTCAGTTAAAAAAAGTGCATACGTGCGTGCGTACATTAGGTTTTAATCCTGCACACGCATGCTACATGTACGGTATAGATAACTTGCACGTGACGTCACGCAGCTCGTGGGCGTGGCTAACGTGGCTCGATTTACATCGTGGGCGTGTTGCGGGGTACACGAATCGTGGCTCTTATCGTTCTGAAAACTAAGAAAATGCCCCATTAGATACAATCACTTACCCACGAATAGATTTTTTTATCCCAAAAAGTAAATATTTCGATGCTGTTTTGCCGTTGCAAATCAAAAATTGCACGAATTTTCTCGTTTATTTCTAAATAAATAATTAAATAAGGGATTAACGAAAAATGATACGTGGAACGAATGCGTCTGCACGTGCAATTTATCTATAGCGAAGGCAATCATATTATTGGCACAGTGAAATTACGAAGCACCCCAACATGACCGATGTAGGCGAAGCCAGCACGCGTCGTCTGCTCGTGAAAGTTGCATACTGCAGGTTCGACTATTTTTGAAGCGCTTCATTCGGTCGGTGATGTCACCGTACGATTCCATGGCCGCGGTTATTCTCGTATTTCAATAAAAAGTAAGATTAACATAACCCGGTGATAGGACACGCAAAATGCATTAAAGCACATTTACGTATAAGCGTAGATAATCTTAGCATAAAATAAACACGCCTTCTCCGTTCCATTCCACCGTATTTACTGTTATTTATCTCGAAACGAAATTAATAACCCTAAAAGCAAATTCTAATAACGCGCCAATCCACCTGTGTGGGGTGCCTGACGCGTCCACGTCACCCAGCCGCTGGCTGCTCATATTTGGCCAGTGGCCGATCGTTCGCCGAAGGTATGAGTCACGCCAACGAGCGAGGTGAAACCCGCCCAAAAACCACCGACAATCCTTTTTTTTTTCCCAGAGCGCCGTAGCGTGCTAATTGCTATTTCGGAGTGTGGAACGACGCGACCCATCCTCGACTCTCGTTCGTCCGCCTTCCGAATAAACGCGTAGCATTTGCTTTTTTTTTCATCCACCCCTAATTTGATCAGCTGGATCACGCTCTTATCCGACCTTCGACCCCCTCCACCGAGGGCGCGTTCACCCCTCGCTGGCCTTTCTTTTTAACTTTTTCTCCATTCACGTTCTCTCGTTGCCATATTCATTCACGTTTTTCCATTCATTCACGCGTGACGTCATCGCCGTCGAACGGATGGGTGCCACATGTTCGTCGAGTGCCTCTCGGATGATTCAAAAATTGAAACGAGCGGGGGTGGATGACTCCCGCGGCGTGGCGCTGCGTGCGTGCCGTCGTTACTCACCCTTCTTCCGGTTGCCTCGGTATTCGGGCCGGCCCATCCAGCGGGATTTTTCCGAAACGAAGGGTCGGGCTGCCCGGCAAGGCGAACTCGGCCAGGAGGATGCGGTCACGTCGGTCCGGAGATGACCGAGCATTTACTGGCCCCGAAACGAAAAGTTGGCTACCGAAGAACTTTCGGGACGCCCTGTAATCTTAAAAAAATTTGCGGGATACCTAATCTCGATAGAGGATTAAAAAACAAGAACGAAGATTCGAACGAATTTTTGTTCGGAACTTTTTCATTACGTTTCGTTTAATCCATCCTCGCGCGATGTAATCGATCTCCGTTCACCGTCCTTGGCCGTCTTTAAGGAAATCCGATAATCAACGACGATTAATTCCGATTATAACGATTAGCGTCGTTTTACCGTAATTGCGTATTTACCGAGTTATTTTCTGGAAGTAATCGGAATTAATAATAAAAAAAAAACAGTCGGAAGCGCGTTTCGTTTCAGGACGTCGTTCGTCGTTTCGTAATCACGCGTTGAAGTTTGCGAAGTACACGGCGTCGAATCGCCTCGTTTCGGGGAGTCGGCCACCGCTAGAGGTCAGGTCGGGTCAAGATTCGGTATACTTTCACTCGCCCGAATGCGTGACAAAATAAGGCGCAGCGAGCGTTTGATCTCGAATTGGTGCCGCGTAGCGACGTTTTAACCCTTTGTCGAAACAGCGCTCCATTGTCTCGCTACTACGCTTTATTATCTAATCCGCATTTTTTTTTAGCTAGCATTTCCCGTCTGAATTTTCAGAAAGTATTTTCCGGATGTCTGTCGGCGAACTATTCGAAACATGTCGCGCTCCTGGCTCCTCCTTCGAGGGGTGTTTCGCATCGGCTCGAAATAATCTCGCTCTCGCTCGTAACCTTAAATATTAGACAGGATATTGGCCCCGAACGTGCGTCATACCTCTTCGCTAGAAATTCGCAGTCGCCCAAACGACTTATTAAATTTCACCTTTTTTACCAGTTTTTAGACAGATGGCGGAGAAATACGCGTAATGCAGTCGAAGACGTAAACGGTCGTTGACGCCATCTTGAAAACGTCACCGGTTTTCTCGAAAGCATTATTTAGCGGTTCGGACTGACTTTTTCGGTTATCTTATGTTTCCAACGATCGTACGATGAATGCGATTCATTACGACAAAGTATAGAGCTCTCGACCGTATCTTTTTTTTTTTTTTTGACAGCCAAAAAGTAGAAATTACGTATGGCATTTTTAGCTAACTTGATCCGTGACTCCACGTTAAAGCGTTTATCCGACCGAATTTTACGAATTTGGAAGTTTCGGTTACTCCGAGTAAGTTTCAGTTTCCACGGTGTTGTTCCCACCTTTTTTAAAAAACACATTCGATGACCGAGGCTGTTTAAAAGGCAAATTTTCCATTACAAACTACGGAGCGTGACTCGAGTCCATTATCGTAAGATGCCGAAAAAAGGACGAACGACGCGTGGGTGTGCTATATAGTACGGTAATCCCCCCACCGTTTTCTGACTGTTCGTCGGCCATTTTCCCCGTTGGTTTATTTCTGAGGAAATCGTTTAGTAACGCGTACGCTTAACAACGAGGAACGAGTGCGTGCGAGCGATTAACGAGGGTTTGTGCAATTCTTGGGAAAAACTTAGTCAGCGCTCCGCAATGTGGGCCATAGAACCGGTTGGCCTTTCGCGTGAATTGGGAGGAGGACGACTCATTCATTCACTCGATGGACTTGCGCTAGCTCTGGATGGGAGCGAATCGAAAGCACATAAAAGTTAAAAGACATCGAGCATTGCCACTCACTCAGCTGATGACGGTCGAACGAACAACAGCCATTAGAGGATATACGCGCTACGTGGATTTTAACGGATTTACCAAACAACTGGTAAGTCGATTATTCCGTAAATATTCTCATTATAACATTGTAGGGAATATTCGATCTATCGCGCTCGTGGTTTTGTTTCACTTCGACTTCGGTATTGACGAAAGTCTGGAAATCCAGAAATCGAACGAAATTTTTGTTGTAGTTCGAATTCAATACGACTTGAAATGTTTGAATATCAGCCATTTCATTTTTTTTCCCCACCGAACGGATGCCAAGAGAACTTTCACGTTTTCCGAGTGGCCTGCATCTATACGATGATTGTCGGAGAAATGATTTTTTTTAAATTTTCTTCTAGAAATTAACGTTTCGCCTTTTATTAAATAGAAAATGGCCACGGAAAAGTTCGATATTGTATAGTTTTTTAAAAATGCAAATTCTCAAAATGTCTTCAGATTCGTGTGATTTGCGCATCTGAATGGCGATTCAGATCGCGAAAGCATGATTTGAAGAAAATTTGATTTGAAAATATAGGTCGTTTTAGGAGTGAAGTTTGTCGAGTTAAAAGAAAGTTAAGTACGCGTATGAGATAAATTGATTCGGATGAAAATTAACGAATGCACGGAGATGGACAAAATGAAGGGGCGTCTCGGGCGTACATTTTGGCACGTTATATCGTGTTTCGATTTACCGAATAGCATATTCGTTTTATTGTATTTGGTCGAACACTTTTTCAATAAGTGCAGTATGTACCATTTAATTTTGATTTCCTAGACCTAGTTAATTAAGGTTTGACATCGATGATTTTTTTTAATATCCCGTTCTTATTGTCGTATTTTTTTTGGTGTTAGCGATAGAACCTATAGCTATAGTACTGGCACAAGTTCTTTCGTACTTAATATAAACCAAAATAACTTAAGAATTATTTTATGATAAACGCTCGTTTAAGTGACGTCATAACGCAGATTTGATCCAAAAAGGCTTAAAATCCGAGCAGTTGTAGCGCCTAAGCGCGTTTATGTCCTTAAATAGGCCTAGTTCTTTCTCGTACTTTGAAACTCCAAAAGTGAAACCTATTCCCAAATTAAACGAAGTTACGGCGTAGGCTTATCCTGCTCATTCAGCTTTCAACTACGTCATCGCGTGGTGTTTTTCCCGATGACGTCACCGCCTCATTTCCATTAGCTAATGGAGAATCTAAATTTCTCAACTAATGCAATCTCGCGTAATACGACGCTCGGAAATAAGATTCATCATTTTACGGTCAAGACACGATTAAGTTTTAAACGGGATACGTGCAATAGGTCAAGAGGTGGGCCCACATTCCATCCGCCAGAGATCACCGCGTATACACGGTTGATGGCCGTGAACGATTTTAGCCAGTGGTCGACAGAACTGACAGCTCGTATATACGGTATTTAGGAAATATCGAAAGTCGGTGTCTGATAATACACAATTTAAATGTTTTTTTCTTTTAAAATCGAAGAATTGCGTCTCTTTTTTTGCACGTTGTTTCACTAGCTCCCGTGCATTATCGTCCATTGGATAAAAAGGCTATCCTAAAAGCCAATACCATACATGTAGCAGGAAGGTTTTTTTAAAACAAATCTGTAACTTAAGTTATATTTCCTCATATCCCGTTCAGATAAGCTTTTCGTTGTTGTTTTTATTACGCGAGATTAACATTATACTTTTAACACGTCGTCCTTCATGTATGCTACCTGTTGCTCCATAAGCTCAACACGTGAATCCGTCGTCCATCCTGGCTGTCTTCATTGGCATCGGGTGTCAATTTGTCGCTCGCGTTCTCTTTTAATTGTTGCCATTTTGGATCGACATTGAAGAAGGTGATTCGTTCGTCCGTCGGTGGCGCCGCTCGTCTGTCGTCGTTGCATTTGGAGCGACTCCGATCGATGGATCGTTGCGCTCATCAGACGACGATTGACCCAATCGGGGCTCCAGACGAAATTCTCGGTATTGCGGCTCCAAAGGGTGCGTGGCAGACAGATGGCGATGGAGGGCGTTTAGACTAACCCATGCTCCTAGCTCCCCCTGGCAGGTGGAGCGATGTTCCGCGCTGGTGCTTCCAAACCACCGACGATGGCCGGCTTTTTTTTACATTTTCCACGGTAAAAAACATCGATTTTCAAGGTGACTAACTTCGCCGTTCACCGTGCTACGCGGACAAAAAGAGCAGCGGCAACTCGCTTCATCTTTCTACCTCGAGTAGTTTCCGAGATGGCCGATATCGGTGTTCGTCGCGAGCCCATTTGGGTCGTAAAACTGAAATTGTACGTTGGATGGGCATGGCCCACCACATCCCCGAGTTGGTACTACGAGAGGCTAATGTATAACGTGTCTAATAAAAGAATTTTTGTTGGGTGGACGAAACAAAAGTAAATATTTGATAAAGTTGCTTTTTGTCCGCTATTTATCTCATCCACTTCGTTGACCGACCCGCCACGAGGGTGGGAATTAAACTTGTAAGGATAGAAAGGGATATACTATACTACGTGTTACGTATATACTCTCCGATGTAAATTCAAAACTTTGACTTTCACGGAAATTACTTTCATATTTCTTTAAGAATTAAACAAAAATGGAGAAAGTTGTTTTATCGTCGAAAGAATGGGCGTGAGGTAAACACTTTCTTAAAATAGATGTTCAGCGAGTTCCAAGTTTTTATCATCGGGTAATAAGTAAGCTATTTGAGGGAAAATTGACGTAACCGATCGCGGGTCAACCTTAATCGGCGAGCAATCACCCATATTATAGGAGAAAGGGGTATCACACGACGAGGAATTTCCCAGAATAAGCACTTCCAGAGGTGCGTGCTAACTCCTCATTTTCCAGAATTGGAAATTCGGAGCCCGTTACCCTTCTGCTCGACGCTTCGATTTTGCGCCAATTCAGGAAATATCCCGTCGTCTAAGTGGCTCGTATCGGCTGTATTTTTTTTTTACGGAGGCCCAGGTGTGTGATTAGTCCTACCTTCCCACCTCATCCCCGGCCTTTTGTTTACTCTGTAATTTAGTAGCGTGCAGCTGGATGGAGATTTTCTGGATCGAGGAATGAAATAATGACAGCCTTCGCCGCCATATTAATTAAATGGCAGTCAATTCCCGCAGCTATGGATCGGGAACGCTATTGTTCAGGAGGAAAGGGTTTTCCCCTCGGCTCAGAAATTGATTAAAATGAATGACAGCGAACCATTACGATACAGGTGGATACCGAACCGGGGGTTCTCTTTTCACTCCACAGCTGCCCCAAAAAATACGTTTTACTCTTCATTTTCAGACATTTTTGGAAATGGATGATTGCCGAGAAAGAAGCGCCGTTCACTCGAAGATGGTGTTTAAAAATATTATTAAAAGCTTTCCGTGAAGTTGAAACAAGTTTGAAATGACAACGTTGTTTCGCGTGATTTTCATAATTACCGATTTCAAATGTCATCGGCTTTTGTTTCTAACATCTGCTAGTGGTCGGATGATTTTATTCCTTCCTACGAGGTAGAAATGGACCTTATGCAGAATAACGTACGGGACTACACCACGTGATCTGTACATCGAATCGGCGACTAAATTTTGCGTGACGATGAAATGTAACGTGATATATGCATGCTGACGAAATCTGCAGTAAGGTCCATTATTTAAAGAAAGTCGAGACTGTGTGGGGGGAAAAAACTACCCGTATCTATTGGATTTACGAATTAATATAAATTTAAAAGTACATTATCATTGTTGTCGATCTTTACAACGAGTCGTGTTTAAACATTTCAGCGTTAAAATGTGTCATTTCTGTCATCGCGACATTGTCCGTAAACATTGGTTATCTCGTTGGGAAAGACGTATTAGCAATATATCACAAAATGCCGAATTCTGGCTTTCGAGCACCTTTGATCTTTGGATAGGAGCATTAATCGGTTCGTGTATATAGTTGCCATTGCAATGGTGAACAACTGCCGGGTTCGTTGTATAAATTGATCGTCAGTGAATTTTAATAGATTCCGAATTATACTTTTCAATCTTCAAACACCCGCAGTTGCAGAACGTACGCTATAGGCAGCAGTAGTATTTTGAAATATATTTCAAAAACAATATTTTTTCATGCGGGACTCTCGACGGACGAAATGCTCTTTGTTTTTTTTTTCGTACCGTACCTGACATCGTCCAGATTGAATTGGCGTAAAAACAATTGTCTGGAAACGAAGGAACAGCCATAGGCAAAGGTAAAATGAGAGCAATCCGGTTGTTTGTTCCTTACGATCCGGGCTTCATCGGTGGCCTTTGTTGGCCCTTGGTTTGTCACCGACACGTTGAAAGAGTGGCTATACATCGCTCGCATTGTTCGATCGACAAAGCCAAAAATTGATCTGGTCCATTTAGCCATACCTCGGCCGATGATAAATGAAAGTTGAGCTTAATGCGAGTCGCGATCGATAGCGCGGAAACACGTGGCTGTTGACCCGACCAGGAGCATGGGTGGCTTTGCTCCGGGCAACTTGGATGCGCGAAGAAAACTGAGCAAAAGCATCGAAAAGTAATAGCAACGAGTGAAAATAAAAGTCCACGAACGAATGCATCCCCTAGTATATGCAGTGCACTACTTTCAAATACCTTTTTTACGCAACGTGTGTGCGAAAGAAATGATAAAAAAAAATGCAGGATATTTAATTTTTTTACTTTAGCCCGATTTTGCACAAATGCCAGCTTATGCCAGAGCACAAAAAGCCCGAGTTTAGCGGATTCCATACTTTAAAAATTAGCGTGAATATTATACATGTACATAGTCGCAAAATCTTAATCGGTGTCAGTAAGAATGGCGAGAGAATTGACGACCGATGGACGTTTTTCCCTTGATTGTTCTTAGCCGAAGAAAGTCCGCCAGAAGCGCAGTAGTTTGTGCAATGTTGAAACTATTTCAGCAAGATCGTCACTGGCCTTAAGCCTGTAGAATTATGTGCTAAGAGAGGATGGCCACGTGATGACGCCATTGCATTTCGCTTATTTCGCAATTCCAGCAATTTCAAGCAGTTTCCACATCGCCACTCTCTCGTCCTATATGTGGGCTTATAATCCAGAAAAGCTAACTCGCTCAAAATAATACACATTGCCAATGATGCTGATGCAATCGCCATCGGAAATTTCTGACGTGTTGTAACGTCAAAGTCACGGGGGAAAAAGACGTATACGGAGGCCACGAGAGGTCGTCGAGTAAGCCAGCTCTAACGGCTAACATTACTTTCTAATGTTTAGCTCAACTAATTTATCTTATTATACTGTATCAACTTAACAGTATACGTTTTAGTCCCTTTAAATTCAATTCAGTTAGCATGTTAATCAATTTTAATCGGATGACTAAATATAATCGAAGCAATGAGCCCCGACATTGTCTCGGTTTTTAAGAATCGAGACTAATTTCTGACATTCCTCCCAAAAATGATGTAAAATCACCTTTTCATCATCAGTTTGCTTGAAAATTTGTTTTAAAGTTTACACCACGCAGTTTGCAAAAAAAAAGAAAAAATTTTTTGACTAGAGGTTATGTGGGCGCGTAGAAGTCGTTCGTGGGTGTTAAAACAACACCTGGCACATTCTTAAACATTTTTTAATGATGCGATATAGTGCATGTAACGCATGTTTGGAGGAATGCAACACCGATCGTTTTGTATTATAGTCGTGATTTAATAATAACACAGTCGTATTGGGTATTATAATCCTCTTTTCGGTTTAAAAACTGCTGTACAGTATGTATTGCTCGTATGGTCCTGCACACGTTATTTCACGAGTTTAGGGTATAAGCATTCTTCTCGGGTGATACAATAACCTCGTAACTGGTTCGTTTTAATACAATTTCTATACAGTACATGTATTTAGCTCGTGAAATAAGCTGTATGTGTATTTTAAATTGCTAACGATAATTTCACGGAATTTCCAACATCGCCAGGGTTTAACATCTGCAGTGTCGTTATAAATTCGTTTGGAATGGTCGGTGACATTTTATACGTTACATGTGCATGTTATAAAACGGTAAATTATTTCAACTGTAGATGAAACGCTTTCATTGCTGTTATATTAATGAACAGAAGTCCTCTTTGATATAGTTAAGAACCATGCATGGGAAGAGTTGGCATGGCCCTGAATCTAAAAGCCAATATAATGGTCTTTAGATATGCATGCGAGCATTCACTGAGATTTTGGTGTGAATCACGCGAAATTCTATTTAGTAGTTCTCGTCTCAACAAGATTTTAATAACCGTGACATGCTCGATGACTAATCCTGAGATAAAATTCAGCCAGCATTATGGACTGAAAGCGAGAGTTAGCCTACTCACACGATTTGTATCATGTACACGCTACCGCGCAACGGGAATTACAGCGTCATCCGTTGATCAAATGTTAATCAACGATGCAAAACTGACCAAGTTTTTGGAAATAAAGTACACGTAGTTCTTCTCGTAAGAAATCGCACGAAAAATAATGTTATTTGGGCTTTTCAAGTATACAAGTATACAATACTGAAAACTTCACTTTTCGCATCGTACTGTGTGCATTTCGAAGTAAGTAACGATGAGTGATTATCGTGATACCAATACATTTATCAGAGGAACATTCCGAAATATTGACGATGTATCCGTGCCGATTTTGACCCGGGGCATTCTATTACACCGTCAACGTGATGATGACTTTTTGACCTCATAAAATGGTCGTTTAACGAACGCAATTTCAGTTTGCTTTTACAAACGACGAATTGCCAAAGCTTATTAGTCGCAGTCACGTGTTCGGTGGGCTATAAAATCCATCGGATGTTTAGTCTCCCAGATGCATCATTTACGACCCTCATTAATACGAATCATCGGCGACGCAACGCTGGCACGACTGGAACCAACTCGCGATGGCCCGATTCTTGTCGACCGGACGAAAATCCGTCCGAAGCCAGGCCAATGACCAACGCCCTTGAATGCGTCATTTGTTTGTTCGTCGATCGCAACAACCCATTTACGAATCGGTACATGGTGTAACTGCGTGCGACGAACAGCAGTTTTATGTTCAAGCGACGTCATTATCTTTGGCAGTTTGGGCGAAGAAAGAAAACATGCACAACTACGAATCCGCAGTTTCGCACCGTTCGCTGACGTTCTCTCGGTCATCGTTAAGCGGCCGTGTTACGAAACGAAGAGATGGTGGGTTGACACGAGTCGTCAACAACGATAAAACCGTACCATCGCGATCCTTACTCGTTCACAACGCCATTGCGCCAGCAGTTCAAAAAGGATATTTCGTGGAACTGCGTGCGTACGTGTAATGGCTCGAATAATTGTCATCAATTTTAACGGCGCGGTTGTGAGTCGACGCTTTTCAAATGCCGAGTCATTCGGGTTGCGTTACTTTACGTTATAGCGTTCGGTTGGTCACGTTCCCTGGAAACGTTAATTCACGACGATCTCGTACGGTATAAAATAGATCGTGGCCGAGTGTACGAATCGCAAAGTCGACAACGGTGTTAACACGTGGACACGTCCATGCCATGACACGTTCTAACAACGAAAGTGGCATTCGCTTTAACAGCAACGTGAAGTTAACAGTTTTTTTGTTTGTATGTAATGAGCGCGGTAGTTCCAGTTTTCGTTTTCTAATCTCGGCATGAAGTCGTGTCTCGTCTTGCCTCCGAGCGTCGTTCTCCGTCAGTCCTTCTAATCTTTGTCTCCACCATTTTTCTCATTGTAGAAATTCAAGATGGCCTTCGTCGGTCTCGCAGCGCCGGAAACGATACGGCGGGTGACGTCAACCGTCTGGTATTCCGAGCATTCGGCACGTTACGAGTAGGAAAAGAGAAAAAAGCAGCTCCTCGGAACACCCATTTCGGACGTAACGCTGTCGATTTCTGGGGAAGGAAAAAAAAGGTCGTGCATGCAGCCTTTCTCTAGAAATTCATCTCCGCAAAAGGAATCGGGTTGGAGGACCCGTTTCCCGACTGCAGTCCCAACGGCGAGGGATGCTATATACCGAAATAAGTAAAATCGTATATTCGGGGGTCGCTACTGTTTGTATATAGGAGCCTCCTCCTCCATCGTGATTGCGAGGAATCAAAAGGGAAATCAATCGGCTGTGCAGAAAAAAGAAACTGCAGCCTTTCCCGTCTATCGACGAGAATCCCTCGAGATATCCGTGATGGATTTCGGATGTACGAACAAGAGGTGATGCGGATTTATTTCTCCGCGATGAAACGTACTGGATTAACGCTTTTTCCCGCCATTAATCCATGGCCACGCGCCAATAATTACACTTTTAACCCTATATATAGGTGAGGACGGTAGACGGTTGCCAGGGTAAGTTTGCCGAGGTTTCGGTCATGACAGCCCGATGACATCTTTACCGTGAACAGCGATTGGATTGACCGAATCCCTGTCCTCGCCAGTAATTCGATATACGCGTGGAAAAGTTCGTACTTTCTCGTTTCGGCTTCTGACCTCCTATAGGTTCACGAATCTCCGAACGATCGGGATAGGAAAATTTCGGGAAATTCTGCTGGGAAAGATATCGGGTGAATGACATTGTGGGTTATAGTTAGTCAACACTCGCATGCAGCTTATTGAATTGTGGTCTCTCGTCTAAGGTGTTGTTCTTAGTTTCTGTTGCTTTTCAAATGTCAATTCTTAAATTGGGGTATCTCGGTCTCCTCGGCCGAATTTGCTTGTGTCACACCCCCCCTTCCTACCACATGGCACCGTATGTGCTGACTATAGGGTATTGATTAGAATAGAATAGAATCTGCGCTCCATCAGATATTAGTTAGCATTTCTAACCGTTTAAAGCCACCGCGGTAGCATTTCCTTCGTATCGATTGGATAGTGAACTCGGGTACTCAACGTGATTCCTGATTATTCGTATCTTATCTAGGAAATCCCGACCTCGAGACAACTATACTTGTAGGCCTACTATTTGACGCACTAGCTCCCAAACGCGTACAAGATTTTGACGGGAAAACGAATGAGAAACGTACGTTAGGTTGGACAGTTTAGAAAACGCATTTCTCCTAGTTGGCCTTAACGAGCGCATCAGTGGAAACCCAGACGAATGGCAACACCCGCCATTTTGGCCCCTGATCGACGCTTCGCAGTTGTGCGAAATAATGCTCAGAAACTTCCACGTGCTGCATCAGGTGCTTGTGACTCTAGTTTGAAGTCAGGTACCTGAAGTAGCGCGCGGTGGAACTCGGGCCCCTAACATCGAGGAGGTCAACACGCTCGTTTAAACGAATTAAAGGCTGTTCGCAACATCCAATCGTAACGTAGCGGCGCACGATGCGTTTTTAAGCTTCCATACGCTCGATTCCCAGAAAACCCCCGCATTCGCACATTTTATGCTTTTCTGGGAAAAACAATTCCCGAAGCTGCGCGCATCACTTCATTCGGTGTATTAAGGAGGAATGTGCGACTTGTACAAAAGCAAGGATAGTTAAAGTTCGGAGTTTTATTTACCAACGCGCTGGACTACAGCCTAGTCCTTCGAAAATGACCCGAGCGTTGTTATAACACGAGATGCTATAGACGTAGTTGGACACAAATTTGACTAAAACGGGGCAGCATGAAGCCTACTTCCCAGTTTAATTGGCAAACTTGATAGACAAATTTTATCTTAAATTTACAACCGTTTAGCGCGTCGTCGTTACTCGGGGGGGAATTAAGGCTGAGATAGGCGTTCTACGAAATTCATTTTGTCGAAACGTTCGCTTCCTCTCTACCGAGTATTTTTTATTAAAATCTATACTTAGTATTCTCTATACTCCTTCAAATTCAATTTCACTTATCCCACTCACCCCATTGACGCGAATGCGCCAATGTCTTTCCTACCTTATCACGAAACTGTCACTCGACTTTAAATCAAATCACAGCTGTGTATCTGATAAAAATATTCCTCATCAATATTTAACGAGTTTCACCTTTTTCTAGGAACTCTAGCGTTTGCGAAAATAAGAGTGGGTTTGTTCAGCGATACGGTGGCGCCCCGCTCGCTGTATAAACAGCAGCCTCGAGCTGCGCTTTGTCCATCGAGGCCGCCATCAAACCTTCCAGAGGTATGCGCTACGAGTCACCGTATGACGCCATAGAAATACCAACTAGAAGAGGAAATTGGCATCCCTGGTTCATTGTACTTCATCAGGTGCTCTGGTGAATTTGGTAACCCGGCACCTGTTGGAGTACAGTTGATAAGAGGATGCGCGAACAACCGAAACATCTTCGAACTGCTCAACGTTTAGTTGGGACTTCACTGCGTCGCGAAAGAATCGACAAAATTGTCAATTCCTTTACCTATCATTTAAGCTATCTAATGTCCAACAGTCGTAGACGACCCTACGGAGACTTCCTAAGACAAACTCAGTTTTTTATCCTGTCAATGTTATCCTGTTAAGGTTTGGTCGAGGTAGTTTATTATTACTTTCCAAATACCCTTCCCAATTATCCGGGCTTTGGAGCTGACAGAAGTTACCGAACATTAATTTATTGCACTAATTACGCCATGTGTGGTTGCCCTTTATCAATAAGGCTCTGTTGTCCTTAGTTAATTTCACCATTTTAATTTTTTTATTACGGAAAGCATGTGGGACCAATTATGACTTTGTTAAAAAGGATATTAACCCATTCTATTTTATTTCATTATTTCAGTTGACGACTCACTAATCTGGAGTTGCATCACATCGATCTCTTGCTGGATCAATGGCAATGTACATTTTGATCATGTGCCAATGTTGTTCACCTTGTCAAATATCGTCATAGTGTCGATTTACCTCGATTTTTTTTCAAATTACAATTAGAGAAGCACGATTTTTTTATACCACGTCAAAGACCATCAGCGTTTATATGAAAGATTCAAGAGTTAAGAATTATTCAGCTATTCGGTCATCACATGTTTACTGTTATCCAGACAGAGATGGAATTCCCAACTGTTGCGTGCTCTCAACTTTGTGAAGTATATGAAACTATAAAGTCAAATTTGTCCATACTATATTGACGTGTAAATATACAGTATATAGGGACCATACACATGTACAGTTATAAGGTAAGTGCTAAAATTGAATTTTGCTGTATTTATTGCCGTTTGTTAAAACTGAATAAAATTTCTCCAGTATTATTATCTCAACTTTGTTGTATGCGTGATTTTAATCGATTATATAAACTGGCAATTTTGACCACAATTCTTGGCTTTTAACGCCATTACGCATCCAAATCAATTTCGACCCGTTGTGTAGAATTCTTTTAAGATTTGTAGTTCAAAATGGGTCTTAACGATAAATTCTTACCGCTACCAGTCATTGACAGTAACATCGCAGAATTCCGCATTCCACAGGTACATGCAAAAAGCATTAGATGTTACGATATTATTGAATGTTCTTTCGTGAATTATCCCAATTGGATAGGTATCTGTTAAATTTTAGTGCTATCGTTTAATTTTCCCTCAGTGGAACCTTTTTTCTTTCTGTTCAAATATAGCAGCATAAACCATGTTGCTTAATCCAACTCGTATTGTGCCAAGAATGAAAGATTAATCTCGGTTATGACGAAACTGATTTAATGATACGATTTCTCAGCATCTCAGGAACAAATTCAAAACTACTTGTCAAGTACACACAATTCAGCGATGCCTGCTTAAATCTAGGGAAATCAATTTCAAAAACAATTCCAGTAAAACTGTACTTTTTCATAAAAGCTTTAATATTTTCTGCATTACCTCTTAAAAGCACCCACTTGGTAATGTGGAACACAAGCAACAAAAAATGGCACTAATAACTAGGGATATTCACAAATATTTGTTAAGGCCTTGAGTACATGTATTAAATTTTAAATGGCCACTTGTATTTGTCCAGTCAAAAATAGTTTTAATTTATACTTATGGGAGGGCATTTTAAAACTTACTGGTTGTACACCGACTCTGCATATGTGAAGAAAACTGCGAAGTGAATCACAAACTTAGCACCGGTTCGCAGGTATGTATGGCCTCCAGCGCAGGTAAGCACCATCGATAGTTTTGGGGTCCGAAGCTCGTCTTTTCATTTTCTGTCGATGTTCATCTAAAATGTCCTATACGAAATGAACGAAACATTCATTAAATATGTAGTCCAAACCAAAGTCACTTTATAGTTATCCTATATCCATCTGTATAATTCTGTAAAAAATTAAAATCATAAAGACAACACAAAAGCGCTTAAGGCCGAATCACACTACAGATTGGGACTGGCGTTTGCCGTTGCGATTGCGACCAACTCTCGGCCAATCAGAGAACGTTCGTTTTGGCTGGCAACTGAATTTTTTTGAACTGAAGTTCTTTGATTGGTCGAGAGTTGGTCGCAATCGCAATCGCAACGGCAAACGCCAGTCACAATCTCTACATCGTAGTGTGATTCGGCCCTTAGGTCACTTCGACATACTGTATTCAACGTCGATTTTTACGGAATTCCATCAGCCAACTTTAAAAACGCTTTTAGGACTTTGATTTGAAAATTCAGCGGCAATACAATCAAAATTTCTTTTGAAAGTTTATATTTTTCAAAATAAAGTAAAGCATATTACACGTGTATACTTGCTGAAAATACATTTTCGGACACGCTAAGGTGTTGGGAGAGGAGCCCCATGGGATGTAGCAGCTGTGAGTATATCAAATTCAACAACAAACGCTTTCCAACGTTAAAATCAATTTAACGTCTTAACATAACAAAATTACAGATTGAATTTGCTAATGTGTGGCACGTTTTATGGTTAATATTAGATCACGACTGACCTGACAGACTTCTTTTGGGATATTTTATACAATTTTTAATTTGTTTTATTAAACAAGAATTATACCAGAAATAAATATCCTCACATTTTATTACAACGCAGCATAACGAAACATCAGGCAATTGCCCGAGTTCATTAGAATTGAAAGAACCGTTGAACATAATATTTAAAACACCTAAACAACTCTTGACGGTAATGATCCGCTGCAAATATTTTCGTAAAGAAAAATAGAAACAAAAAAAAAATTGTGAATCCTGGGTAGATAACACACAAGAAGAAATATGAATATTTAAATTTTCATATTTTCGTTATATAAGCCATACACGTTCAAAGTTTGGTACATTTTGTACAGTATAACCCACACATGTTGCCATGTATGGCCCCATATAATTTTTTCATCGGGGGAAAGAAAACAGTCGCTACGCGCACAAGAAGAAATTGAATTTCGGAACTACAGCAAAAACCAACATATTTTCAACAGAGATAAAGGACCACTTGAGCGAAAATCCAATCAATCTGTTGAATGCACTGAATGATTGCATCGTTAAGATCTCTCTGGGTGGGTGTTGAAAGCGGATGCAATGTTTTACCAAATGTTATCTGGGTGATAACAGTCTACCATTCGGTCAAATAGTCGTGCTAACGGCAAGCCATAGGGTCTCATTAAGTATAGCCAAATAAAACTCGCTTCAGGAGAAAAGCCCAGTGCATCTCGAGGGGTCGTTTAGATTCGCGCCATTAGTCGAAAAGTAACCTTACCTGTCTTTTTAGCACGATATGTCTTCCCTTCCAATATTTTATCATACCCAAAGCTTGCAAGGTGCTCACTATGTCGTAGGAATTAATAGCAGTCTCCTGGCTCAAATCTGAAAAAAAAAGCAATTGAATAATAGCACTCATTTGGCCAAAGGTCCTTAGTCAGTAAACTGTAAAAGACATAGAAAATTGAACTTTGGCAGTCGTTGCCACGAGTGATTAAGGTTTTGTAACATAAAGGGAATGCTAAAGTAAATGCTGGCATTTCAAACCTGAATGGATACTCTTTGAGAAAACCAATTCTTGGATATTTCTGAAAAAAGTTTTCTTTTTAACTTGAAAGCAATCAGCAATGAAAAAAAAAAAACGATGAACATACAAGTACGACATGAATTCAAATTATTTACCCCGTTTATCTTTCTAGTAAAATACACTGTATCCAATTATTAATATTATAAGGGTGTTTGACGCAAATGTAGTTTTCACATCTAATCATGCATTTCTCATAAAAAAAATGTGGATGTCCGAAAATACTCTCAATTATCGCTCAATCATCGCGAAATTCTTATTTGCGAGGAAGTCATTTCTTTCATACCTCGGACCTCATCAATACTCACCTTTGATGGAAATTTCCTTGTTATCAAAGGACGAAAGGTAATCCAACAAAACCGTTTTCCAGTAACTTCTGTAACTGATTAGACCCAGGTCAGATAAAGGTTTTTCTGGAGACCCAATCTTCTGCTCTACTTTCGTCAACAGGTAACCTGGCGAGTAGAAAAGATGAACAGTTGCATAATTACAAATATGTATCAGATAAAAAAAAATGGTGGAAACTGTCAAAACTGTCATAAATTCGTTAAAACCCTGTATACACCTAATAAACAGTACACATACATGCACACGATAAACATTAACACAATTTTGAATTATTTTATACAAATTTTGTCTACGGCAATCTCTCTCTCTCTCAGTCTACGGTTAAAGGAATATTATACTGTGTTGACATTATCTCGATTACGTTTTCATAAAATTATAACAACAAAAAATAATAAGTGTTGACATCACGACCCCATATCCATCCCTATTTTGACTGGCAAACAGTAAATTGCGAATTTAAAGTTGCGGCCTAGATGATGGGGGAGGGGAGTTAAATATGAAACTTTCTAGAGATCCACTCCTAGCTGCCCCTTTTTTACGAAACCTTATTTGGAGTCAATAATAATGATGTTCATTCATAAGAAAAGCTTAATTTCTATACTTATCAGTCCGAGGGGAAATACAACGTTTCAATTAAGTATGCTAATCACACGTTGTAACTGATTATTAAATGGCACAAAAGATTTATTATTCGGCATTGTGGATATTTTTTTATTATTATTAAACTAATGGGAACAGAGCCGCTCATTTATTATTTATTTATTATCATTTTTTGACGGAGCTAAACACGCTAATTAAAGAAAGAATTTTGTATGGCCGGCAAGTCTTAAAAGTTTTCATTTTTTGCTTATAATGAAAGTAAATATTAGCTTTTAGTTTTTAAATAAACAGACATCACATATCTTAAATGAATAGCTGCCTTACAGAGAGAAGTGCAAAATAGCCAAAGGACTTATCATAGCTATTATAGTAGGGTTGTCAACTGACCTGCAAGAAAATAAGGCAGAATTTCGCAGAAACGTCAATGAACTTTAAAAAATGTAAGGATCGAACCATTAATTACTATGAATTTCTATTCAATCAAGCATTGAAAATAAAGATGCATTTACCACAATCTCAACATATTAATCAGTATCATTGCTTTCCGTGATAACTCGTGTTGTTGAATTTCACTGAAAGATGTACAGTGTGTACTGAATATCACTAGTCACTACTAAATTACATGTATTGCATAAATTTGGCTTTACCATACATCGTTAATGCATCGCATAAAGCAGCAGTTCTTCAAAGATCAAAGCTTTTAAGGATAATGAAGAATACCGAGTTATTTAAACGTTATTTCTCAGAAAATTGTGAAACAGTTTTAATTTTCTGAAAACCACACTAAATTCAACTATGCCTTCAAAATCAACGTAAAAAATGAGTCGAAAAGCGAATGAAAAATGCATTTCTGATTATCTTAAGGAAGTGATGAAACTAATGTGACAATCATGAATTTGAATGAAAATGCCAAATAAAAATAGGATTTATCAAATTGAGAAGAAGTTACAAACATAACGCTAAATGCAGTAAAGCACAATTAGCGACATTTATGCAACATGCCTGCAGTCTTCACAAAATAAGCATTTAATAATAGATCGGGATCTTGTTTGCGTGTCATATATTTGTTTTTTTAAGATAAATCTTAGGATAAACATCCCTAGATGCGTTGTTTTTTTACTACATATTTGTATTCATTTTATCATGAAAGCTAAATCAAGCAAGGTGGCTTAGAGGTTAGCATTCTCGTGTTGCATTCGGTAGACCCAGGTTCGATTCCCGAGTCGGCTATCCTCGATTGTGGTACTTTTCATGGTTTCCCACAATTCGTCCAGGCGAATGCTGGGATAGTTCCTTTATTAAATTGGCCAGGACCGTCTTCCCATCCCATCCTCCTCGTTAAAATCCCAACTATACGGGAAATATACAGTGAGGGAAAAAAGAAAATCCCAACTACGGGAAATATACAGTGAGGGAAAAAAGTATTTCAACACCCTAAAAATTCGAATAACTTAATAACAAATGAAAGATAATACAAACACTTTACAAAAATTTCAGCTTGAAACTATGAACTATGAACATTATAAATAAAAAGTCAAATGAGTCGGAAAAAAACTAATTCAACACTGTACTTTCTCCCCATTGGAAAGGGGAGATGTACTTGGAAATTTTTTTTTTTAAGAAAAAGGGGTTTAATAAATGTTTTCCAAACACCTGGCAATAGAATCAGAGAATGTTTTGACACAGAAAATG
>JAQGBX010000486.1:0-35380 GCA_034698745.1 Megaphyllum sjaelandicum | reverse complement strand
AGCGACTGGAAAACAAGTTCAACGTGAACACAGCCTAAGGGTACGCATTTGTTGGCACTTAAAAGTAAGAAAGTTAATTTTTTTGACCACTAGCACCAACTAGCGGGCAAACAATTGGTAATTTAAATGCATTACCAATTGTTTGCCCGCTAGTTGGCGCTAGTGGTAAAAAAATTAACTTTCTTACTTCTAAGTGCCAACGAATGCGTACCCTTACACACTATGCTCATAAGGCTTCGGTCCGAGTACCTCCATTATTTGTCAAGGTAACGAGCTTGAAGCTGGACTTTTCGACAACCCGAGGACTGGAAAAGATTTACTGTTTCAATGTTTGGCTACTAAACTTGACACTTTTAAAGGCTAGCAGAGCTATAGGAGGAATAAGAAATGTCGAGTGCCATTTTTTTTGCTAGCAACAGCACTTAACTAGACTTTTCGTATTCGTATAACGTACTCATGCATACTTACATGCACATGTTTTTCTACACACGCTCCTGCAAGTTATTTGCAGTGGTAAAATGAAATGGATGAAAAGCATATCAAAGGTAAATAGTGCATAAGTCAATTACTGCACGGCTTGCATGCAAAGTTATATCGCAAAAAAACGTAACAATAAAATGAAGAGGATGTTAGCGAAGCCTGGAGGAGTTATATAACAAAGTACATGTACTGACAAACGAAGGTTAAAAAAGGCCAACCTTCCTCCTCTTTAAATATTAATAAAGGAAATGATCTAAAGTACTTAAAACATGGCATAATCCCTAGCGACAAGAGGCAATTAAGCAAAACGATCGCAGTGTTTACAAATCCTATAATATAAAGTCAAATCAGTACTCATATCTGGCTCTACTAAAAAATCAAAAGTAAATTATTTTCGAGGCTGATTTCGATCAATAATAACACTACTTAATACAGCATTTCCACATGATCATTAGATATCCCATATAGAAAAAAATAAATTTTCTAAATATATTTGTTGTATTTGGAACATACTTGTATACTAAAAATTGGTCCAATTACATATAAATTACATATACAGTACTGTATGTGCATATGTTGCACATATAATATATTTTCTACCAATATACTGTACGTTTAATACAATGTATATTACAGATTTTGTAATATATTTTACGTGCAATGAATAGAAAATATATGTAATATATATGAAATTGGGCCAATTACAGTATATGTTCCATATATAACAAGCATATTTTGAAAATGTATTTTTTAGATATATTTTTTTCCATATGGGATGGCGTTTTTTAAAAATTCCAATAAACTTATTATAAAATTAAAATTCCAATGCATTTAAAATAAACCTACCGGAAATGCAATAATATCAAAATCACAACTTCTGGTTATTTACATTCATTGACTATAATAAAAGAGGGCATTTGCTACTAAACTTAAGAGCAAAATAATTTGCGCTTAAAGCGGAAGCACTGCTTTTGAATGTCATTTATCATTCTACCAAAATTTAAAAACATAGCGATGTCCCAGCGCAGTTAATTACTTAATGAATTATCTATCCGGATATGCAATAGTTAATTCCATAAATCAGCAGCACAGATGGGACGTTATTCATTTTCGATGATGCACTTGCATGCAATGTCCTAAGGCCAAATGATGTTCATTAAGCAAGGGCATAAACCTTGGAGTTTCATTGCTTCGTAGTCCTGTCGTTAATCAAGAAGGAAAAATTGAAAACCACAATTTAATTAATTGTCATAAATGCTTGGCACGAATGTTAAGAGTGTCGTAATTATTCGGAAACGTATAGGTTGCCATGCAAGCAAGCGATGAAATATCACCATGAAAATATCAGGCGTATATGAGTAATGTTGAAATCACCGAATTTGACTTAAAAAATAACGCGCATGCGTCAAAGAAATGGAGTTTGATTATAAACCCTCCTCAAAATCTGAAAATCTAATTTGAATTTAGACGAAGATTTGCACCTTCAATGCATCAGCAAGTCGACGAAAGCGAATTAAATCACAATCCTTAACTGCTTAATACTCACGTTCAATATCATTTTGATGACAGCGCCAAGTTATAGTTGAAATAACATCAAATTAAGCCACGATTTACTTGTCTATAGTTACAAGTTAGTATTTAAAAATAATACAAAATTCCCAATTCAATGTCCAAAAGGAGCCCATGTTTCGTGTTAACTTAATTGGATTATATTTTACAACCACTGAAGACAATTTCTGAGCAATTAAGGAAAAGTGTATTACGCGTGGTGTTATTAAGATCGGTTTGCGGCATAAATAATAACTTATAGATTTTTGCCAATCGATAAAACGAGGAAGTACTCGATGGGCACTTATAGTAATGAAATTGGTTTGAGAATCCTCAATAATTCATCCATAATCAAGCAAGTTAGCTTATTAATGCTATTGCTCTTCATGTGTATCAAATTCTTTTACCGAAAAAATTACATCGATTACACAAAGTGTTCAATTCGATATTAACATTCATCATATTCACTCGTAACGATGGGTCGATATATTTCATTAATATCTGCAAACAATTTTTTTAATTTCGGCTTTTATTTCAGAAATTACACGACAGTAATCACACGATCAAGTCACGCGACCAAGACAAAGGGATAGGTGAACAATTGTCTTCTACTTGCTTTAATTTCGACTCATCTCGTGCCATACCATCTCATAGAATAGTTTTAATCAGAAGAAGACTGGAGAATGCTAGTCATTATTAAAAAAAATCTTGAAACCACCAGAGAATTTACCGCTCTTTTCAATTTTTTGGATGTCACAAACCTAGCGATCTATTTTTAAGATCGCAAAAAAAAACAGGCCCAACAAAAAATATGCTAGACGTTTGCTTACAAATTGTAACCACAAATACAAAAGTCTCGGTAGAATGTTTTTTAAGCCATGAAAGCAACGTGCTCGGCATATCTATGTATTTTAAGGCAAAAGTGAGAATAACGGTAGAAGCTAACCGAGATTAGAAAGCTGGGTTGATGATTTTCGTATTCAGAGCGTCATTTTCATGAAATACGAGACCACGAAAGAAGATGATTGCCTTGTTCAAAGTTTCACAATCAAGGCGGGTTTCTAATCTTGTTTTGAAAAAAAGGGTTTACTTATTAACGGTCTTTGCGTGCACAATAGCACGAAAATAAACACCAGCATCACGAAAAAACATTGTAGCAAGTTTCCAACAACAAACCAAAATACCAATTTATAAAAAAAAGTGCACATAAAGTCCTTCCCTCATTAAGAAAAAAATCGTTCGATAAAAATATGTTATGTAGAAATGCTTTGTTTAATGGAAGCAAATTGCATTTAAACTGATAGTGCTGTCGTGCATTGATGATACTTAGTAAAAATCTAGGTGGCGCTGCAGTTATCGATGCAAACGTACATGAATATGACAGAGCTATTATGTAGTACCAAAATTAAGATTTTTGTCTTTACCAACAATGCTTTTTCAAAAAGATTATGTACCCCTGCATGACTAATTTACAGTAAAAAACCCATTTTATGACCTAATTGATGCCAGGGGTGTTTCATAAAATCGAAAATTTCAGAGAATCGAGTTTGCCATTCAAAACAATAGAAAACCAGCCTGTTTTTGAATGCATTTACGCTGTCACAAGTTGCAAACACGCTATTTGGTAAGCGGTTAAAGACATCAACCACATTGTGACTAAAGAAATATTTTCTTAGGTCAATACGAGCTCCTGGCTTGAACAAGGCCAGATCGTGTCCTCGCGTGACACCTTTCCTAAAAGCAAAAGTAGTCGTGGCAGTAAACATCGTGATGCCCTTTGATAATTTTGAATGCATCAATGTGCATTCCACGGGTTCTTCGGTCAAGCAAGGATGTCAGCTTCAAGTGCTTCAGCCTATCTTTATAAGAGAGCCGACCCAATCTTGTTAGATGCCTTGTGGCCAACCGTTGTACACTTTCCAGTCGTATCCTGTCCCTCTGTAGCCATGGGTTCCAGGCAGAGTTACAGGATGTCAACTGAGCAATTGAGTTCTTTTACATAAACGTGCACACATGCATAATCTCGTAAATGATAAAAAATGACAATGAATGCAGGTAATGACAATTTTAAAAAGTGGCAATAAATTGATGAGTATTTCCAAAAAGATGCTGTTAGAGAAGCTGCAGAGTTTCAAACAGACCAGGTTTTGATTTCGCAGCAATTTAAATTACCATTATCCACAAATCACTGAATGGGCAATAATCAGAGCCATGTATTGGAAATCTGTTCTGAAATGCAAGTTTTGGAATTCGAAATGGGGGATGTTAAAAGCCATATCATGTTCGATACTGAAAATTCCCAAAATAGACGCATCAATGTTCAAACTCGCAGCTTCTCGAATTCTCATAACAAGCTGAATATATTAAAAAAGTCACGTGACACCGCCAACATCGGATGGGAAGAGATAGTGGAATCGATGATATATATTAACCAGATTTTTGTTTCGCGGCAACGCATATATCGACAGTTTTGCAAAAATGTCTTTTGTAGGCCATAATTGGAACATCCATTTTGGTGACAGGCGAAACTGTTAGACAAATACGCGGTTATGCATTACAATGCAAATCCCAGAGCTGACTGAAAGTGACGGGAGATGGATGGAAACAGATTAATCATTCAAAATGTTGGGATTTGCATCAGCACTGCCGCGTGCCAGAAAATGAAACGCAGGCAACAAATCTGATTAAAGTTATCTCCAGACTCTTGCAACGATGAAAGTGTGTCATGACGAAGACTAATGCGTTACATTACACGAAAATAATTCGTTTGTCAGACACATTCTGCCATTTCTTAGCTGCCGAAATGATATTACAGGGTTGCTCGGATCTCTCAACTGATAATGAACTTTTAAGCTAAATTAAGATGCCAGTGTGACTGAGCGATTTTAGCACTCGAAAATATATTGTGAAAAGGTCACCACTCACCAGACTTTACTTAATGCTCGCCATCGTTTTAAAGAAAATCAACCTCGTTTAGTAGTACTAATTGCATCTTTCTGTTAAATGTGCCTGAACTACAAGGCATTAAAAATGTCATTTTGGTGACCGTAGGCGATACGTGGTATTATGAAGACATTTTTGGTTGGCAATATTTTTAGTCAAACATCGTCTGTTACTTCATTGTTTTCATAGGTGATCGTCTGCTCGTTCACTGGGTTGATAGTTATACTTCGAAATTGACTTTATTTTCCAATTTTTTGTATATATTTCAGAATTTTTGAATTATTGGAGTTGGTTGGCAGCATTTTTAGTAAAACATCGTCTGCTACTTCATAGTTTTTATAGATAATCGTTTGCTCTTTCATTTGGTTGATAGCTTTTCTTCGAAATTGACTATTTTCTAATTTGTTGTATATATTTCAGAATTTTTGAGTTATTGGATTCATCGTAAAATGATTTTGTATCATACAAGCAAATACAGGCATCATATTTCAGAAATACCTAGAAAGGTCACCATTTCAATAACATTAAAGCAAAATATAAAAGCCAGTGTTTAATATTCCTCACATAATGCAAAAATACTGAAATGTATACAACAAATTAGAAAATACAGTCCATTTTGACGATTAATCTATGAAAACAATGAAGTAGCAGACGACGTTTGACTAAAAATGTTGACAACCAAAAATTTCTTTATCTGTACTGAAAAAACTAGCATGTTAGATTTCATCATGAAATTCGTCCACATGTGATAAAAAAACCTTCATGTAGGGTCGAGGTTTAAGCCTCAACTTTCTTTAAACGTTTTAAGAACATTATCGTAGATAAATTGAAGACAATTAAAGTAACAATATAATATGTAGTGCCAGAAGAAGAGACAAAAGCGCTTGAGGAACGAAGTCACGCTTTTTCACATGAGCTTTTCTTTGTTTTCAATCACATGTAACTGCAGTGTAAATACACTGTAAATTACTGAAATAAGTACTTTACATGCACATAACTAAACTTTGTCCACCTGAAATTTGGTTATACCCATTACTCTAGCATACAATAATCAAAATGAAAATCAATTCTAATAACATTTTCAAACTGAATCCTACGCTCCAATAAGTTGGTTACCACAAGTGATTTAGGAACCTTTGAAGAGCAAACGTCATAGAGACGTTATAAAACCATCCTAGCATAAATCTGTACAAGCCATAACAAGTATATCACATGCAACTTGCGATTAATTACCAATGTCATGGCAACAAGAATCTTCGATAAAGTATGGACATCAACCCAATCTGATCAATTCTTAGATTTGTTGCCGGTCAGTGCTATAATTTGGACATTTCGGTTAACGACTTGATTGTAGACGAGCAATAACGATCCCAATAATTCGTGGCAAAATTAGTTCCATGTAAAAACATGTCACTTTATCGATCGCGCAACAGAGAGGTGATTTTATCAGGATCTGCTTGCATGACATTGCACTGGGCCAATCATTTCCTACCATTCCTACCAATATATTACCTAACAGGAAACGTTTACATTTGGCGGGCATACATTCAGGTCATGCATATTAGAATAATCTATAATCTGTAATATTATAATTAATTAATGTTGCTATTCCAAGTGATTGTTTACATTTTACTCCCCAAGCAGTAATCTTACTAAACTATTGACATAAGCAGTTAAACTAATATTTCATTTTGTACTCAAACTTTGTTTTGAGTTCCACTGGTGCTTAATTCATAACTGCATGTGAATGTCCTTCGAACAGTCAATGGTACCATTATTTTATTGTCGTTTACATGACAAAAAGTTGAAAAGGAAAACGCCATAGGGGACGTCCACAAAATTTGCCCAAAACTCAGAATCCCCCTACACCCTGTCCGCATTGTGTCCGGTCAATCAAAACCCCCATCCTCCTCAGAAAATGATGAAAATTTTGCTAATTTGTCCTTAGAATCTGTAGTAAATTTTGCAAATTTCCTCCTCGAAAACTGTTGAAAATTTTGAAGATTTGTTCTTGGGAAAAACGAGGAAAATGTTGAAAATTTGTCCTAAAGAAAACGTGGAAAACCTTGTAAAGTTTATTACTTTATACGTTTTTCCTCGGAAAAGGTTGAAAATTTTGCAAGTTTATGCTCGTTAAAAATGAAAAGTTTGCAAATTTGTACTGTGAAAATTTTAAAGTCAGCAAACGGACACTGAGCTTTTAAGCTCTCTGACTTTTCCTGGATTTCCAGGGCTGAATTTAGGTACCCTGTTTACTGACTTTTGAAATTTATAACACATCACATATGCGGTATTGCGATCAATTTCCCTTTTACTTTAAGAACAGTTTTTATTTCAAGTGGACGTCTGAGTTGGTCATACCCTCTTTCTCTCCCTGTCCAAATTGTGCCCATGACAACCTATATCACCCAATCACCTACACGAGGTCGTCCTTTTTGAATGGCCCCATATCAAATGTGATCGTAAATTAATAACTTATATACTGTATACCCTAAATAAGATATGCAATTACAGTAAAACCTACAGCCAATATCACCACTATATGCAATCATAAGTTCTGCAACCAGTTTTTTCATAAGAGATGCCACATATCGAAAAGATTAAAATTAGTATACATGAAAGTATGCAATCAGTTGATAAGATCTCTTTCGGTGAATCCCCACGATGCTTTCGGGGCCGAATAAAACATGTCGGAAACGTGGCAATACACAACTGCCTTAATACGTTCTTCAAATACGATTTCAGTACCTTGGTGGTTTCTAAGCGCAAACGAAGTAAAAGCAAAAACAAAAGGCGAAACACGTCGGAAAACGGAAATGAAAGTCGCAATCTGCGCCAAACGTGATAACATCCCCAATCTGAAAATGCGCGCTCAAGAATATGTTGTTTGGGAGAAAAGCAGAAAAAGCGTATACCTTTTGTTAAAATGTTCAGTATGGAAGTTTTTCTTGTTAACAAACCAAAGATATCGCCACGCTTGAAGCTTAGCTACTTTATGCACATCAGCAGGAAATGGAATCGTGTTTAAGGTGGTAAAGTGTTTTCTTCTAAAAGTCCAAAGATTTCGACAAAAGTCAAGGTTCAATTGTACCTCCTCCCGTTCCTGAATTTTATCTGGAAACAGATGGATCAATACCTCGTCTGATAGGGAAACTACCAACTACAAAGTCGGAATAGGCCAACCAATATGCTATCAGTAAAATACAGGATTATCACGAACTGCATTTTAAAACCCGTTTACCGAACAATGAGTGGAATATATTTGAAATTGAATTTTGGAAAAAAAAGTGTCAGGAAATAACATTTTTCAGTTAATAAACATACCGAATGAGTATTTCCACGATAAAAGTGTATATAAAGAAGAGCTGTATGCGGATGGACGGATAGATGGCTGCATGCCTGTTTCCGGGGACGCCGTTCATTTTTTGTTTGTTTTGTACGTGATGACGCAAAACGCGTACAAAACGAAAAAAAAAAGTTCCGCTACGGCATTCCGTATATATGTATATATATTTTTTTAACTGTTTGCTTCGGTGTTAGGCAACTTTCCAAAACAAGGTGGGTGTTTCTCAATTCTTTAAGCTTCCTTGGACAAAGCCGGGTTTTACAGCTAGTGTTTTATACAAAGCTCAAGTATGTAAAATATACGAGCATTGTAATTGTCTAAAAATAACATGATAAAATGTCTACATCTATATGTATATAAAGAAAAGTTGTAAGTGAATGGAGAGATGGATGGCGGCATGCTTTGTTCCGGGGCCGCGGTTCAATTTTTTTGGTTTTGTACGTGATGACGCAAAACGCGTACAAAACGAAATAAAAAGAAAATCTTTCGCTACGAGGCTACGTGTATATATACCCATGTTTTGGCTGTTTGCTTCGGTTAGGCGTACTTTCAAACACAATTAAGGCAAGTGTTTCTCATTTCTTTTAGTATCCCAGGGTTTTACAGCTAGTGTTTTATATAAAGAGGTTCACTCCAATATTACAATTAAACAATTTCTCCACATGACAAAACGACGAGTATCTGTTGCCTTGGAATCACGTTTCAGAGACGTGTTACTTTCGGTATTTTATTGATTCAATGATTGATTCATCGATTCACATTAATTTTGCTTCAATACTATAAGACTTAAAAATAAACAATTGCCAATTAAGGGACGCAGGCGTAACGTTTTGATATTTTTTGCATTAGCCATCTACAATGTACATGTACATGTATACAGTGTACAACCTAGGCGGGTATCCGAAACTTCGAGTTGATCAAATATAAAAATTTTCACTGTATTTTCACGGCGTATTGTCGGTATTGATTGTCGATATCTTCTATTCGACGTCTTCTGTTCCAGTAAAAATAAGTGCATTCGAAATCCTCGATAATTAAACGTCCGCCGTCTATCCATGAACCTAACTCTACCATTTTATTGGTATCTCCTGCCATAAACGATAACGATGGCCTTCATGACTCGCAGTGTCAAGAAGCTTAACTAGGCTAAGCAGATTTTATGAGCAACCCTCGACCTAAAATCACAAACCGACTTATTTGCAATGTCAGTATTTTTGCAGGAGGAACCATTCTGGAAATGCATGGAAAGCACTTTGGTAAGCGTTATTTTCTACACTGGGTGTGCATATTAAGAGGGGTTTCTAAGAGCTAGATCCGAACTTAATTTGCGAGCTATATGAACACCTTACCGATACTGTCGAACCCCATGTGTTGCAAATGGCATTGCGGTTGCATAAAACGAGCTGGCAATTTCAATGCCTGTTAATAAACACTGCAGATATTGATTCGAGCATCATTTGCATCCACCGTGTATTGGCAAATAAATTTGCCGGATGCCATAAACATGTTAAGGGGAGGATAAACACGGGAGGAATGCTCTGCTGGTGATCATTACACGGTACGGAGTATGGTAATGAAACTTATTCCATATGTATGCAGATTGCCAAGACGTTGCCGGGGTTTTGGTGAGAAGAAAAATGGAATAAAAAGCTTACATGGTCCCAGGAATACTGCTCATAGTACTGCACAATTTACGAGGGGAAAAAATGCCACAATGTGGGCGAAACGAAGTACGCTAATAACGGTTATTAGAATATTTATGGGCTAGAAATAAGGTTAGAAACGTCTATAAATATGAAATTGCTTACTGAGACGTTTGAGAACCTCTATCTGCGGGGATGCACCTAATGCGTTGGAGGCCATGTTGGAATTATAGCCAATATGGAAAATGATGGAATAAACATGTTCAAATTCTGCTCACTGTCAAAGGCTGTTAGTTCCTCTTCGCTAAGTTGCGAGGTCTAAGATCTAAGATCGATTGAACTTAACAGAAATCTAGATATCTTACACTGGTCTCTAGCACTGTTTCTAGATAATAAAACCACGTTGATTTGGGTGAACAATGTAACTACCTTCATTACACTTTATCGAGGATGTAGAGAAGACATTAGATCACTTTTGAGGATGATTTATAGTTGAGTTCTTGCGAAATTGACAGAACACGACGTAAAATAGTCCGTAAAAGTTTGAAGTTTGAAGTTTTTTTTTTTCAAATAAACGTGATTTAATTATTAGAATACGTGTTTACATGTATCTCAGAGAGATACTTGAATTTGCGAGCCTCAATTATATTGGGAAATAAAATGAGGCATAATGACGACAATTGAGGGAAGTGACGCCATATTTAAAAACATGATAGCAATTGCTATTAAAAATCGCGAATAAAACTGATTCATTAAATTAGTTGACATTACCATTTTTCCCGTCAAGCTACATTATCAGTGGACATCAATTGACAGGTACAAATAGCAATATAAATTATTCCGATGTTTTTAATGCCTTTTAAATTTTTGTAGCAACAAATCACACATCGCTAGTTTACAATCCATGCCTGAGAATGACGGAAATAAACCTGAACAATTATGCAAAGTATAAACTAGCTTCTATATTAAGGGTATGAATTAAAAAAACCCTTTAAACATGAATGTTTCTAAGCCCCGCACAGACTATGACAAACGGCAAACAAAAAACCACAACCGACAAACAGTTTGTCAATTGGTTTGTGAAAAAAAATGTTACAAACAATTTCGGACAAACAAGCAAATCAAAAAATGTTCTGCAACAAACCGTTGGTCGTTTCTGGCAAGTCTCGGTAACATCAAAGTAACAAAAACTGTTTGTTTCACGTTAGAACTAAATCACGTGGTTAGCTGCTCGTCGACCACGTGTCGTCGACATATCAGCATGACATACATGTATTCCACAAGAGAAAAAGCACTGTGGAAAAATTCCGTACGTGGAATAATGTTCCACGAGTATATGATTAAGCAGATGATTGGCTGAAAATCGTCTGCTTAGCAAATGCGTTTGCTGAAAACGGTTTCGCAAAGTGTGTGCATTCCATTTGTTGCAACCAATCTGGACAAACGATTTTGGACAAACAGATTTTGGAAAAACCATTTATCGTTCGTGGTTTTTTGTTAGCAGTTTGTCGTAGTCTGTACGGGATTAAGAGTAGAAAAACATTCCGAAATGCATTTCCCGTGAATAAACCTAAAAACCTAAAAATCTACACAAACCTCAACAACTGCGAGAATAAGGTTATGGGTTGAAACGATTCAAACGATATTGCACGTGTTCTTGGAGAAGGAAAAGATAACGAAATGCATTTTACAAGATGTTTTTCTTGAGGACAGGACAAACTATACGAGAAAAAAATACCAAAACGCAGCTTTTTTTCTTCCAACAAACACTTGGAAGTGCTACAGAATGCACTCCAGGAAGACTGCCGAAATCATGACGAGCATATATTTGCATAACATCTTAAGTGCGTTCTTCGCATTGTTCCAACACTGAATTGAAATTACCCCAGACGTGCCTACGATCCTCTATTTTCGCGAGACATTCTCGGATGGCTGACGAGAAAAGCTCCTTACAGCCGCAATCGATATTTGATATAAGGACATTTGAAAACACTTTAGATTATTTAAAGGAAATTGCAATCTAGGTGCTATATCGCCGAGCCAGCGAACAGGCTTTTTGTTTGTCAGTCTCTCGTAGATTCATTTGCGACAAAAAAACTTGGATCATGCTCGGAGGATTTGTCTTATCCGATTTGAAAAAAACAAACAGCCGCTACTCATACATGCTAAATCAGCTTCTAAAGCTCGAAAAATGTTTGTTTTTTATTTTTAATTCCAACCGAATATTGGCTCTCGCATCTACGATCTTTTATCTGGGTGACGCTGATAAGTGCCGAATTAAAACTCGCATAATTTCCCCATCTTTCTCATTGAAATTGATGATGACAGTCATATTGGGAATTTTGCGACGTATTCTGCAAAATGTATAAGAGCATTGTTCTCAACGATTAAAGACACTCTCGAGATTGATTCCAGGATAAAAACTCGATGATGCTAAGGCGAAGAAATTAATGTCTAGGAATATTTTTCTACTGTGTTTACGATTTTCGATGATTTTTATTTTAGAAACTTTGCTCTTTAGGTGCTCGACGAATATTTCCTTGATAATCTACCCTTTTCAAATCCTTATCTTCAAACTTCTATGATTGTCAAACTCTACATGTTTCGCGTAATACATTATATCGTGTACTCATTAAATTAGGTATTTGTGAAAATATTGTTCGATCTGAATAAAACTGACAAAATTGGAAAAAATAATATGAATTATCTAACAATGGAGAACGAACCATTAACATAGTGACGTAATAACACCATTTCATATATAAAACATGAATTTTCTTAGTATTCCAGTATCAATTTAAAACTTTCCTATATTTCAAATCAATTCTATAATCAGTACCCTACAATCCGCATATACGAAAAGCTACCAGAAACCTTCATTTGATAACCACGTTATTAACACAGTATGCTATTAAGTTAATTTTTTACCTGAAACGTTCCTCAGATAACCTTCTACAAAAATTTCCCGCTGGCATAGCAGTTAATTAAAACAATCTTAATGAAAACATTTTGTTATTTTCGTCGATTAAAACCGTTTCACTGTCAATTTCTCTAATACTAATAACAATGGTGCAACTCCTTGCACTGATGATTGTTGGCAATCTATGCTAACATATATACTATGTTCATCTGCAAACTTTCAGTTGTTTTTTTCAAATTGCAATTCAACATATTACCCTAATTCAATAAACATATAGTGTACAATAATTAATACACTATTTAAATTTAAATTTGTGGTACAATGTGTAGCAATCATTTCTAGAATTGGGCGCTTCCAACCCAACATAAACAATATAAACAAATATTATATACTTCACGCACATCTGACTCCAAATTGCACTTTTCCATAATTAAAAATTATTTGGGGCGTCCCAAAATATATTTAGTAAATTAAGTTAAAAACGTTGTAAGCACGATTTCGTGCATTATTTAAATTGGAAAGCAATACGGCCAACACCCAAAAATGTCCAACTAGCATGCGATGGAGATTTTATGTAGCTAACAAAATAATAAGTTTTTTCCAGCAGGAGTTCACAGAAATGCCATTAATAGATAATTAGAAGCTAGCCTCATTAAAATGTACGAAGCTATTATTCAAAACGATTATTCAAAACAAATATTCATGATCCACAAAAATACATTTTTTAGAATATGCGTAAATCTTGCTTAAAAGAAATCTCGCTAAGATCACGAATCTTATCTTAAATTATTCGATTTCGCAGTACGTTCCCATTTCTTTAGATGAACCCAGAAAGTTCCCTTTCAAAGCATCGTCTTTGTGTGACGTGAACCAACGTCTTACGAATCGCAGTTATTCCATGTTTCCACAAGAGCGGAAAAGGCAAGCATGTTTGGCCCAACAAAAGACATGCCCGCCCGCGTGCATGTTAATTTCTGAATACATATTTTATGACATTTTTCTTCTTTTAAATCCCAATGGGGGTATACTTATGATGAGAAACTGTCCCAATAAAACCTTTATAAATGAATGTTCTTGGAGGCATGCGTCTTCTTCCAAACGGGAAATAAAACCATTAAGCGGGGATGTACGCAATGGGAAATGCTAGCAGGACTTCCATAATCTCTTGATGATGACAGATGTGACAGAAGGATGACGACAACGTTGACGGCACAATTTACTATTCATTTTCAAAGTGTATTCAGGGCCGATTGCAGTCTAATATTACCGGACTACTTTAGTGTGTGGAGTGTTTTTTTTTTGTTGTAAAAATGGGATAAGATGATAACATATAGCAAGAAAAATCACTTCAATCTCAAAGATATTTGTGGGAGGCTAAATAAATTTAATGCGTCCTGATGAATGTAGCATAGAATGCCATGCGAATCTATGATTCACATTAAAGAGTGTGTTACACTTTTAAGAGTAGTCCATTCCCTAAGGAACGTTTCTAAAACACAGTGCCAATCTCAAAATTAATTATTTTTGATAGCAAATAACTTGGAAGTTGACATTTTCCAGGCGTTAATTGTTTAGCCTAATAACGTGTATATAGAAACTTAATTATAGCGTAAAATAAATTTTTCCTAACATAATTTAAAGTGACTTTTTAAACAGTATAAGTACAATATAATCATAAAAACCGATCTTGCATTCGGTATACCCAGGTTCGATTCCCGGGTCGCCTATCCTCGATTGTGGTTTTTCATGGTTCCCACAATTCCTCTGGGTGAATGCTAACATAGTTTCTATCTTAAATCGGCCATGGCCGTCTTCCGATCCCATCCTCGTCTTAAAAGTCCTGGTAATTAAGGAAAATTTAACTAAATTGTGTTGTTGGGGTCCATCATGACCAAAACTGCTTAGTCTGACTTAATTTGTTTAATGGTCCTCACTGCCAAATGGTGTTATGTATACTGACTGCAGGGTAAAGAATTGAATTGAATTGGATAGAACAAAAGGCATGTACAAGGATGTGCAGTCAACAAACATTTGAACTCTCAAAATAAGACAAACAATTGGGTTCAGTATCCTAACAATTTCGTGAAACCAGCAGACAAGTTATTTTTTTTTTCAGAGTAAATAATGTCGAAATTAAGTAACAGAAATTGATGCTTTAGTATCTTAACAACAAACATTTATATTGACTCTCAGTTGACGTAATCTGCGGCATTATTCCCGAGTCAATATTATCCGTTTACTGTCAGTAAAACGGGATTGGCTATTTTCTCGGGCATAAAATATATATACATGTACACAACTTTGAAGTTCATAGTCTCCAAAGGGCACGTTTTAGGTTTACTTAAACGCAGCAATGCGTAATCATGCAACTGGGACGTATTGTTTTCTTTTCTGCCAAAATAAGATTTCTTTTTTGAATCGCATTAACTTTCGAGGATTATGGCGGTGCGAGCACTCTGCACCTAAAACATTAAAGTTGAACTTGACAGCCCTTATAGCATGTTTCACGAGTACTAAAAGGATAAAATGTCATTACACACGATACCATAAAAATCGATTTATGAAAAAATTATGAAAGGAAATAAATCATAAAATAAAAGTGACATTGACGGGGCATTTTTGGCTGTAGCGTGCACGCATTTCACGCCTGCCAGCTCGCAAGGTTTAAAATACGACCGCAAGAGGGCTCTGCGTGAATTTATTTAATATAAAAAACGGGGAACCATTAATAAAAAGCGACTGGCAATCTTAGGCTTTTTCAAATCACGAATTTCATTTGTTCATCAAAATGAGAAAATGCAGGATGTGGGAACTAGGCAAATGTTGATAAATGATCCGTGTCAACATGACTTAAACATGACGTGAAAAACTTCCCAATGAGGATATTGCCCGGGTCCTCGACGAATACAAGCATTCGGATGAAACTTAAACTTGGGAGAATTTAATTTACAAAAAAATTTTGATTAAAAAAGTCCTGCTTTTGAATTGTTGAATGTTACGGAAACTTCATGTAATTTTCATATGGCAACAAAGTTAGTGGCACGTATGAAATGTAAGCTTTTTAGGCATATTAATTTATGCAACAGATTCAGTAATTAATCACAAGAAAGATCTTTCAACATGCTCGTGATAACTACTGAGATGCAGAAATAAATTGTTTTTGTTCGTGAAGTGAGAAAAAGTTTTTATTTAAATGCGTTTGTTTCATTGCAGAGTTTTGCTGTTACTGAGTTACCGGTTTATCGCGAATGTGCCTTGTCTAGACATATTCAGGGGGTATTATTTTCTAATCATATAAAATATGCAAAAAAAACGCCTTTGTTTGCAATTTATTATATCTTAGCAATTTCAACAATGGCAACAACAAGTCTGTTGCGATAAATGTGAAAAACAAACCGCTTTCATCTTTCCATGGCGAAAAAGAACAAACGTTAATGCCTAAATTAACTCAAAAGTAGTCATTATCTCAAACACTAAAAAGTACTTGTACAATTGAATAACGTATTGTTTAAAACCTTTAACTGAAAATGAATTATATTTTTCCGACTTAAGGGTAACAGAACGAAAACATGCTTTGTGTCCCAAACGGATATTTTTGACAAGACACTACCATTTCTGAAAACACAAAGAGTCCACTAGCCCACTCGTGGCGAAATCACAGTTGGTGTTATGTCCATGCATTCCGAACTGTAATAATGAATAGTTTTTGAAGACATTTTTTTCCAAATACTGTAAATTTCCCAAAATGTGTAGACATTTGGGAGCACTCTGTAGCCTAACTTTCAGAGCATTCTTGATAGTTTAAAAAAATTCACTGGACTATGATTTTAGGCCGGTTTCTATTAATGATCAACATTACAAAATTAGACTATACCACACTCTAAAAAAATGTACACCAAAGGGAACCTTTTGATGTTTTTTCCCACCAAAACAACCTTTTTAGTTACTTCGATAAACCCCAAAAATATTCTTTTTCAAGAACCCTGTAAAAAGTTCCAAACACAAAAATAAGGTTACATATACACTCAACAATTTTAAAGGTTCTTTATAAATTGAAAAGTTTCTTTCTAAATTGAAAGGGTTCGAAATAAGGATGATTTTGAACGGTAATTATTTTTGGAATATTTCAGTTCACGTAATTGCCATGTTTTCATTGAAAAAACGAAGTAATATTAGGCTAAATAGCTGCTAGCCCAGTAATTTGAACCAAAACATTTAAATTTTGAAACAAACATCCATATGTAAGAAATATTTGGGTAATCAATAAAAATCTGCATATGCACGTGGTTGCATCCTGAAAATATAGTGCTATTTAGATGTTACAACTGCTATAACTGAGCAAAAATTGAAATATCGAACACAATAACTTGACCTAACCTATCCTAACCAGACCTTACCTAAAACGTTCAAATTACTGTGACAAACATTTCAGTTTTTACTGTACACCATAGAAGTTGTACATCTAAACAGAACTATACATTTTAAGGACAATAGCAGCTATTCAACCGAAAAGCAATACGTTTTCACAACAAAAACATTGCAATGGAGTGAACTGAAATAATACAAAAAAAATTACCTTAACATTAAGTTTATTTTCGAAGTCAGATTTCCTCGAGCCAACAGTTAAGCATAAAAAGAAACTGCGCACCACCCTTAATGTTTCTGGTTCTGGAATGCAGATTTCACATGGTGAGACATTCCTGAAGAGGTTCCTCCAAGAACATTTAGAACTATGGAGCCTTCCTTGAAGGCCAGCATGCAATGCTGATTTAATCTCCATTTTTAGTTGAGGTGCTTCGAAGCATCTTTTTGAAAAAACATATGCAAAGTTTTTCACAAAAAACAGGAATGAACCTCACATTTTTTAGAGTGTTGGAATTAGTGAGTTTTTTGGCCAATCACTAAAACAGTAATGAAACATGTGCAATAATCACCCCCTCTCTATTACTAAGAATATGAATAACTTTATGGATGTAAGTGAACAATTGGCCAAATAAAAAAAAATATTTTAATAACCTTTTCTCAGTCGGCCAGCATTACGCCTTTTCGGCATGTTTAGTACTTGAACTTAAGCTTTCGATTGATTTCGTCTTTTCGACCACTTTTATTTTTCCTTGTTTCACACCGCTAGCAGGCAAACATCGAAGTCTTTCGATGACGCCATCGCTGTTTTCTGGAATTCATCGATATTGATTGAGTTTTAAACCCAATTGCTGGATTTCAGATGATTTAAGAAGGTTGAGCAGCGTGCCACAATGGCAGCATGTCATAAAACGTTTGAGTAGGCGTGAAGTGCCTAATAAAAAAGATAATCCAATGTTCGGACACAGCGAGTTTCTCACGCTGACAAGCAGTTCAGGGTATTGTATTTATGATGGTAAAATGTTGAATTGCTTCCCGTAAAATGTCCATCTAACGAGACGTTAAGGGCTATTATAAATGTCGATGGCTCAAAGTTCTGCACAATGCTGGACATCAACCAAAAGCTGAAGTGTTTTCAAAGAAAACAATAGAAATACAATGTTTACGAAATTGGAAATAATTCCCAATCCATTTCGAAATAAGCATCTTTTATGCATGTGGCTCAAAGTGTTAAGAAATGGCTGGAAAATTCGAAAATCTTACAGTAATGTGCAACTTGCCTTTTAAACATGAGCGCATTTTACAGACATCTCACCTTAATCGACAATCTGAGAGAATTTATTCCCCAAAAAAGTGAACCAAAACATGAACCTGCAAAAGTTCTTGCTAGTCGATCGTTAATCTTAGAATTCGTGAAATTTTAAAATTTTACAACAATTTCTGGGTATAACGTTTATTATACCATTTAGGCGACATAGGTTTTAAAATACGAAAATCTGGATGCCATCACAATTATTACAACATACTCAAAAAGTACCTTTTTGGTGCAATCAATAACTGATTTGCATAAAAATGGTGAAGCCTTTCACTAACCGAGCACCGAATTAAACGTATTGAATTGCAAGGTTTTTAAGTAACTCGACTCATTTTGCGAAGAAAAATAAGATGACCATGCACGAATTCATTGAAAACGTGATAATTTCGTCTTATAGTTTTGATTTAATTTACTTAATTCAGCTGCTGCAGGGTATATCAAATGATAACAGTTACTGTAAACAACTGTTATTAAAGGAAAACAATGAAAATCGATTAATTGCTAAATAAACAAACCATTCTTGGAGATTCTTTCTTAGAACGCCTTGATTACAAAATGTATTAAATATTAAATTTTCTCGTTGAAAACACATTTTTAATCAAAACAAGGACTCTTGCAATTCATTAAACCTGTTCAACATAAAAACATAGAATGCAAAAGAAATATACCTTAACAAACCATATTTACAAATTTGTCTGTAGAAAAAGCGACTCCATATCAAATTATATTTTGTATAGTTCCATTTGTGTTTTATTATTTTTGTATTATAAACGTAGCTTGTATAAACAAATCACTTTTAATTAAGAATATTCATTCTCTAAATCAGTGAAAACAAGCCTGAAAACAAACCATATATGTACATTTTGTTTCAAGTCGTTCTAAGGAATGAGGCTTATTTTCTTTGAATACATAAGGGTTGGGTTACTAATTGAGGGATTTAATATTCTTAATAAAAATTGATTTCTTTATAAAAGCGACGTTTCCAATAAACAAAATAATAAATGCAAATGAAATTATAAAAAAATATAATTTGATATGGAGTCGATTTTTCTACAGACGAATTTGTAAATATGGTTTGTTAAAGTATAGTTATTTTTCATTCAATGTTTGTATATTGAACAGGTTTAATGAATTGATAGATTTTGTCAAGAGTCCTTGTTTTGATTTAAAATGTTTTTTCAACGAGAAAATTAAATATTTAATACATTTTGTTATCAAGTCGTTCTAAGAAAGAATCTTCAGGAGTCCTTTGACATTAGTCGATTTTCATTGATTTCCTAACAGTTATTTACAGTAACTACCATCATCTAATAATTCCCTGATGCAGCTGAGTTTTTAAGTCAATTTAATCGAACCTAAGACGAAATTATCGACGTTTTCAATGAATTCGTGCATGGTTATCTTATTTTTCTTCTTGAGTTTTATCATTTTAATTTAATAAAAGAATATAATTAAAATTGTAAGAGTAAATTTAAGCTTAACCACATCATATACAGAAAATACACCAAATCGAAACTCAGCTATGAATAGGTTAGATCATTTTCCGCCTTGAGTCTCTCTTTAATCCAAAATTAGGACTATAAAAGCCAAGTCCTTGCCCTGTCACGAAACTGTTGCCTTTCATTTCTTAATTTGCCTATTATCTCCAGAGTGAAAGTAACGTTCGCCTGATGAATGATCCATGTATGACCTCCATCCTCAGCGTGCTAAGCTTCGTTTCACGGAAACATGAATAATTGACTTTTAATTAGTAGTTGGGTTTAGGGGCAGAGCAGAAAATGGGCGTTATATTGATGAAATAACTCAAGTTGCATAACACGCTTTGTTAATTGGCATATGCGCTCCAGCGTTTTAATTAATCGATAATTCATCGCTTTCAATAGCTGCAAATTAATGGAAAACTTAGAAAAAAACAAAGATATAAACACATCATTGGAAGGGATGCTAAAAATAAAAACGCAAATATCGATTCGGAAAAAGAAAAGCTAGTAATTTCAACAACCTATTAAAAAAACGATGGAGGAAAAATAGGCACGCTGTCAAAGCCATCATTTTCGAGTGCTAAACCATCATTGGGTTCATCGTTATCGCCCTATTTGCATGCGTACTAGAAAAAAAAGTCAGTAAATTAAACTTTTTGTTGCGTACAATTGCATTTTTTTTGGCAAACAAAAAGCAATTATTACGAAAATGTTTGAAATAAAAGTTTGCTAGTGAGAAAAAAAACGCCAATTTTTAAGGGGTTTTATTTTTTTAACAATAATCGATTTACTAAGAATGCCTACTTGAAGAGGCTTTTTGCAGTTTTTTTGTGCGACTGCTACAGTAAGTAAATATACATTAGCTTAGAATCGAAAAAGACTATAGGAATACGAAAGTAAAAACTGTCGAAACTTGTTAATCCACACGCCAAACATACTTCAGTTCCGAGTAAATTTCAAGGCTTAGAATCCAAAAATTAAGTATTCGGATCAATTTACACCATATGGCAGGGTTTATAATGGAGTTGGCCTACGTTCATCAATTTCGTGTCAAATACCTTGGTTCTTACATTAGCCAACTTTTCCAAGATTATTTGCTGACAAGATCGATATATATCGACCAATTTCGAGCCATTTAAAAAATCAAATTGGACATATACTGTTTATGACTTATTAAAACAAATCAAAAATGTCCTCCTCCTTGTTTGGGATATGTGTTTCCCCAACCACAGGGAGTAAAGTGTTTCTTCAGGGTTCCGACAGATATTTCATTTTCAACTTTCCTGACTTTTCCAGGTTTTACAAAATTTCCCTGACCAATGACAACGCGAAGAATTGAAATATTTTCCAAAATTGACACTGGAAAATATCTTTTTTTAAAAATTCACTAACGACAATTTTGAAAATTGACATAGAGTTTTTTAAAAATTTAAAAAAAAATGCATGAAAATGTTTTAAAATGGGGAAATTTTGTATTCAGAAAATGTTAAAAAATTTTGCTCGGATAAAGTGGGAAATTTTGCAATTTTGTCCTCGGAAAATGTGGGAAATTAGTACTCGTAAAACCTAGAGAATTATTGAAAATTTGTACACGGAAAACGTGGACAATTTTGCTAATTTGTACTCGGAAAACGTGGACAATTTGGCAAATTTGTAGTCGAAAAACGTGAAAAATTTTGCAAATTTCTACTCGAAAAACGTAGAAAAGTTTGACAATTTATGCTAAAAAAACGTGGAAAATGTTGCAAAATAATACTTAGAGAACGTGGAAAATTGTGTAAATTTGTACATGGAAAACGTAGAAAATTTTGCATATCTGCACTACGAAAATGTGAATTAATTTTTTTTGCAAATTTCTACTTAGAAAATGGGCCCTGAGCTAACCTTGTAGAAGTATTAATTGATTTTGGATCGCCATGATTACGTTGAATTTTCCTGACTTTTTGAAAATAGACCATTCTTTCCATACTTTTCCAGGTTACTTTCAAGTTCCCTGAATTTTCCAAGTTTTCCAGGTCTAGGGGAACTCTGTTCTTTATCGTTGTTGATCCAAAGCCCCGGTATGCTGTCGGAACATATATTGAGCAAATGCTATTGCTCGGTTTTATTGAAGCAGACTGTCGCGGTGCACTCATTTAAGTATCTTGTGAGCAACACGACTGCTCCTCTCTGATAAAACGTCCACGGAGTAAATGCAGTCTTCAATCTCTTTTTTCTGTCAATAAAACAGAGAAGGAGCTTTTATCTATCTGCTTATCCCTAGGATTTGCTTTTTTTCGATTTCAGCACCGAATTCGGTGTGAATGTTGGTGATCCATTACGTTGACATCGGCACCAGGGCTCGAGGGAGATGCATAGTAGAGCCATTATTTCCGAAACCATACCTGGCTCTTAGCTGTCGAAACAATAAATGGTTCTTCAAGCCAGCCAGATTGGGAAAACACACTGTGTCTATATGCACGGTCTCTAGTGTCATTCGAACCATGGTCCCTAATAGTCCTTTATTTGTTAGATTTAATCTTACAGGAGACTACTCGAGGTTGTGACAAAAAGCCAGGTTCGTTATAAGTCAAATAATTAGCCAGAAATCGATGAATGAGAAGTATTTCTTTGAGAAAATACGTGCTTCAGAGACATATAGTGCGTAAAAGAAATTATGTAATTCAACTGACTTTTAAATGTATGGATTTAAAAAAAAATCAATTTCTAAAGGTTTTTAGATGCGCTCTTCTTATTGTGCATAAAACGACTGTTGCATAAGGGAGCTAGTTAATTGATTGCCTTCATAAAAATGACTGAAATAATCTTCCTTTTCCATTGATTATGATTTAATTCCAAATTATCTGAATAAAAGCATGTGAATGTATACTGTACATTTGTTATCTGGAGAAAATATCGATTATTTTTTTGTGGCAAATATTTTTTATCGTTCATTTAATGAATTCGTTCTATACGAGCAAAATATACTAAGAGTCTGAAGACGCTATCTAGAGAGCTCATTGGGAATTCCCAGATATCTGTAGAAAATGAGAAACCTTCAAACTTTTATTAAAATTTAAACATACGATAAAACCTGGAAAAGTGACCACCTTTGAATGGTGACTACCTGTTTATGATGACCCCATTTTAATGTTTTGTTTTTTCTAGTGTGCATTTCCTTCATAAAAATTTTCTGTATAGTGACCAGTGACCACCTGTCTATTGTGTGCAGTGACCAGTTTGTGTTTTCTTTTCGCAGTTTTTACATTGTCAATGTACCTTAAAAGTGACCAGATAACAGATACATCATGTTACATCTTACTTTAACCCTTGGACATGATGATTCTGTACCTTTTTGATTTTGTGGTTTTTTACTACGTGTACCGGTATTACAGTCTACATGTAGAAGTGCAGTGTACATGTTCATTATTTTAATTTAATTAAAGCGAGGTTGGTATAGTGACCACCTGTGTACGGTGTCCAACATAGCATTTTTTGGTGGTCACTCTTAACAGGTTTTACTGTATCTACAAAAAAAAACCTAAAACAAAATGCACGAAAGAATTAATAAAGTGGTATGCGTACATTTTAATTCTCAAATTATCCATTTATGAATTGTTTAACTGAAAACTGTTGTAAAACCAAAAGTAGATTTAATCCAGAATAATTTGAAAAAAAAAATCAATCATAAAGTGATTGAATGTTGACGCAAGGCTCTGGTCATGATGACTGTGGTACTAATTGCCATTAACACTACATTTCCAGGGTTTAAACTTGATGAAACTCGTATCAATAAGAAACCCTTTATCAGAAAATGACAAAAACATCGAAGCAACAAGATGGAAATTTATGGAATCCATTAGAGCATCGGATTCCCTGTCCTTCATCCAGAACATCGCTTAAACTCTCCAGTTATGGCTGGATCTTCTTTCAGATTGTTACGACCTAACCATTTTCACCAATAGGACACCTTTCAACAGCTTCCTGGGATGAAAAGATACCCTTACTGGAAACGGTCGCTTTATTGCCCATAGCAATGGCGATATACAAAAGATCATGCCATCGTGTGAAAACCTGAAGCACCCATCGATCCTGGCGAGATTGTTGTTGCCATCTCTCTTGATGGACAAGAACTAGTGCTGGAATTTCAAAAAGAAATACGACTCCCTGCAGTCTATGGCATCGAATTCGGCTGAAATGACTCCATAAAGCAGCATTCCCACGATGCGTTCTGCAATGCTTTTTAAATCGTGGCTGTAAAGACAGCCATTACGTTGCACAATTCACTTTTAATAGATATTTATAATCAGCTTATTCCAAACCATTGCAGTTTTCGACAAAAGATGGGCGCTGCGACGAGGATATACTGTATTTCCAAATAGGCTCTGCTTGATTGCATTCGGAGTGCAATATAACCATCCTTTTAAAAAGTGAGTGTTGCATCAACCAGTTTTAAGCCTCTAAAGTTGTTGAAAATCCACTGAAATTGGTCTTGAAAAAGCGCTTGAAAAAGAGACTACTTCAATAGAAGTAGTCGCCGTCTGGAAATGCTGGTTTTCTTTTTGTTATTTACGAGCTAATCGAAGCTTTTTGGCAGACAGTCTGATTGCATCATAGAGGCAATGATGCAGAGACCGCTTTCAAAATAAAACTGCCTTTCCAATAATAAACAATGACCAGTTTTGTGTCTGTCTATAGTATAAACTCTGAAATTTAATAGATTGCGCGAGTTTTGGTTGCGAGGGCCACCGTTTAAGCCTGCCCTGCTCATTATATGCTTCCAAGAATTGACTGTTAGCTCGTGTGCACAGAAAATAAGTAGGATTATCCTTTCTCAGAAAGTTAAGCCTTAATGTTTAATAATCCTTGTTAATATCACAAGTTCTAGTTATGTCTGTATAATTAGGTGCCAATTATATGGAAATCATTTTCATTGTTCTACTTTTACGATGTTTACATTTATAATCCTCTTTTCATTTTCTTAATAAAAAAACAGTATTCCCAAGGATATGTCAATGTTACTTTGTATTAGCATTATTTTTGCAGGTGTATGCAAGATTCCAAAAGGTGCGAGCACAAAGAATGATTATTGCAGGCTCTTACCACTCGGCTTACACTAGCGCCAACAAGCGGGGTAAGAATGCCGCATGCTTTCTAAATGAGGAAGTACACAAAGAAAGCTTAGCCGAGCCAGTCATAGGGTGCGCATTCGTAAGTACTTATAATTTACGAAATTAAATTACCGACCACTAGCGCCAACTACCGGGCAAACAATTGGTAATGCATATCAAATGAGGGTGCACGAGGTGACACTTCGCACTTTGAGCCTGGCTTGGCGAAGTGCCACCTCGTACACTCTCATTTGATATGCATTACCAATTGTTTGCCCGGTAGTTGCGCTAGTGGTCGGTAATTTAATTTTTTTTTAATATAAGTACCAACGAATGCGTACCTAGCTTAGTTTAAAAGAAGCGCTTATAAGCTTTCATGAATGTTTGTAACATTCTTTTTTTTTTGGAAATCCGAAAGCAGATTTTTAAGACATAGAGTGGCACATGTGCACAGATAATGATTGGTCAAAAGTGCGGCCATGCACATCTATGTACAATACAAACGTGTCCTGCGCTCATCATGAGATGCTAATGCGCATGTGCAAGGTTTTACGCAGACTGTTTCACCTAGCACAATGCATGCAGTGGCGCCACCAAGCAAACTGATCATCACGTTGATATCAGCGTTCATTGTGCGCCCCAAAGCTGGAAACAAGAAGCTGAAAACAAACACGTGGAGTCAATTTCGCATTTGAGGAAAGGGTACGGATCCATCTGAAATATTCTCTTGGTATTTCTTTTAAAACGTTTAAACACAAGTTGCTACGCAGGGTTGTCCACTGGTATTTTCCTAAATTTTATCTTGCATTTAGACAGCTATATAGATGAACGAAGATCGTTTGATTAAATTTATGAATTTCAAGCCCTTGCAGCCATCGGTAAGGGCAACAGTAAATTTCGATGCATTTACCACGGTGGACAAAATGGTGCGGAATCTCTGCGATAGTCAGCTGATCATCTGGTAAATTGGGAGTCATCCTCCCTAAGCACTATTGCCCAAGACAGACGTCATTGGCGACTGGTCATTGCCATTAATCCTCTTTGTCGACCAATGATTTCTCTGGATTTTGCTCCGGGATTATTATTCCCAATCTGCAGCAATCTGGAATTGTCCTCTTAAATGAACAAGCAGCGCTCTTTCAAGTCCATTCAAAGGCCAGTACCCTTCCCCTTCGGTTCAATTGACCCTAGACGAACACGTGAAACGCTCACCCGGGTTACGACAATGGCTTCTGGTGAGGTCCATCTACCATTTTATTTGACGATAAATAATGGGAGGCAAACGATGTTCGTGGAAAACTTTCGCTGGACATCGATGACAGCTTTTAAACTAACCGCGTTCAGCAGATGATAAATCGAAGCGACTCCCTTTGGTCATTAATTATACAAATGGTCAACAGTCATGATGTACTATGTGGTGACAGTGCGTAATTCATTAGCCGTCAAACCAAAGACTAAACATCAACGATGATATTTTTTGAGCAACTGACCAGAGATATCGTATATCATCACGTATCACGTGGAGTGGACCCTGTTTATGAAAGACAGATCAATATTGCTCATTAAAATGCATAAACCCTTCTACGGGTTAATCAATCTTGGAAAATTATGGGTTAGCAATAATGTTCCACAAAAAAACGTACATTGATTGAGATATAGGCTGTTTTATGATGCCATTCAAAACAGATTGAAAGCAGAAAGACATTAATGAATATACTGATAAAGGTTCACCCAAAAATTTCATTTTTAAGTTTATACCTGACTTTTCCAGGTTTTTAAAAAAAAATGCCCTGACCAATGACAATATCAAAAATTGACATATTTTGAAAATTCGACACAGGAAAATAGTTTTGAAAATGTACTAATGAAAATTTTAACATGCTGTGTAAAAATGTAATTTTTTTAAAAGCAATTTAACTATGTTGTATTCGGAAAATGTAGAAAATTTGAACTTTGAAAATGTTGGAAAATGTGCAAATTTCTACTCAGAAAACCTGGATAATTTTGCACATTTGTGCTCGGAATTCTGGGAAATTTTGCAATTTCGTCTTCTGAAAACGTGGGAAATTTTAAAATGTTATCCTCGGAAAACGAGGAACATTTTGCAAGTTTGTACTTGGACAATGGGCCCTAGCTGAGCTGACCATGTAGAAGCATTAATTCTGGATCGAAACAACATGACTACTTTGAACTTCCCGGAATTTTTCAAAATAAGTCATTCTTCCCTTATTTTTCCCCGGAATTTTTCAAAAGAAGCCATTCTTCCCTTTTGTTTCCCCTGAATTTTCCAGACATTTTAAAATTACCTGACTTTTCCAGGTTTTCCAGGTCTGGGGGTACCCTGCTATAGTTCAACATGTACATGTATACTGAAAACTCGTCATTTCAAATGCATTTTTCTGAATCAAATATTAAAATGTTTCCATCGGAAAACGGATCAAACTGCTAAAAGTAGGTTTTTTATCAAATATTTACCCACATTAACAAAAATGGCACTCCTAAAGGAAGCTTTGTTATAGATAGGAAATTTTGGAGTAGGCTGCCATGCCATATGGTCTGCGAGGGTCAGCCACGACTGAACGGATAATAATAATAAAATATTAAAGCAACTTGCAAACCAATTTGAAAAAAAACATGCTTTTGAAAATGGACAGCGATGCAAACATACGTATGAGCGAACATAGATAATTCGAAAATAACATTGCAAATTGTTCATCTTGACAAATACGTTGGCGAGTGAATCTATAGGTCAAAACTTGTTATTGAATTTCAATATGCAAATACCGTTAAATGTTGCAGTTTAAAAGAAGTACAGCATGCAGCTTCTCACGTATGAAATTCAATGCTGAATCCACAATTTGAAGAAAAAACCCTCGAGGAGTCTATACGAGACGACTAAAACTTATTTGTAAATATAAGGTAAAATGTAAACAGCTTACTTATTCTCGAAAAAGAACCATATATCATAAAAAAAACTCAAAGTTGAGTTGCGAAGGAAAAACAAAACTTGATTGTTGGTAAAGCATTAATCTTTCATGGTCTTGACAGACAATGATGGATCATGCGGAAAAAAATATTGATCATTTCTTTTAATCTGGCTGCGAGTGAATATTCTGATAACGTAAGGAGAAACATTAAGGAGCTCTTCTAGTTCGAAATAAAAAGCCTACTTCTTGTCTTCATCTTTTTCTCTTTAATTAATTTCAATTTGGCGTGCAAACGAGAAAGCCCATGCAAAAATGGAAATGGCAACATGAAGATAAATGCATATTTTTATGATTTTTTAAAATAGAAAAACAGGCATCTCGAAACGTCTTTAAACATTTCTCGAATCAGTTAAGTCAGTGAAATGATCTAGTTTTACATCTACATGTATTTTACCCAAAGACATAACTACGACTCTCTGAGACTTTATCGTCATTATAATCATTCTCAAAGAATGATGAAACTAAATGTTAATGGCCCAAACTGATTACTCTTAATTAGTTTAAAATAATTAATTAACGAGCAAAGAAAAGCAATCTTCAACAATAATGTTCTGCAGTACATGTTCATAGATAAGTGCAAGCACACCCATTCCATACAGTAAAACGTGGAAAAGTGACCACCATTGAATGGTGACCACCTGTTTATGTTGACCACTTTTTAGTGTATTGTTTCTTCTAGTGTACATTTCCTTCATAAAAATTCTCTGTATAGTGACCATCTGTCTATTGTGTACAGTGACCAGTGTGTGTTGTCTTTTTTTGCAATTATTACATTGCCAATGCACCTTAAAAAGTGACCAGATAACAGACGAGTCACGTTACATCTTGCTTTACCCATGGACATGATGATTCTGTACTTTTTTATTTTTGTGTTTTTTTACTACGCGTATATTACAGTCTACATGTATAAGTGTATAGTGTACATGTTCATTATTTTAATTTAATTCAAGCATTCCATGTATAGTGACCACCTGTGTACAGCGAGCAACATAGTGTTTTTGGTGGTCACTCTTAACAGGTTTTACTGCACATAGATAAGTTGCACGTGCAGACGTGCAAGCACATCCGTTCCATATTTCATTTTGTATTATGGAAAGTACCCCACTACACGCCCACAATGTTAATCGAGCCACATTAGCCACGCCCACGAGCTTCGTGACGTCATGTGCAAGTTGTATTTAAGCTTTTTATTAACTTCTTCTTGACTTTAATGTGCAAGTTGTATTTGCGACGAGGTGTTGCTTGGATCACTTGCAAATGATGTCTTTAAAAAACTGAGATAATTTACTCTTTCGATCTTCAATTTTTATCCTCAACTGAGAATAATAGAAAGTGTGCTTTCTGAAAACATGCACGATGCAATCATACGAACGAAAGTGTGATTAAATAAATTGGCTCCAGGGGAGAAATAGACGCTCTCACACGTTTTCAGCAAAAGGAAGGAAACAATTTTTCGCGATCAATCCTTTTCCAAAAGAGTATTAATTGCATCTTAGGTGCAGACTAGTCCTAAACACAATGCATCGATGCTGCTTGAAAACGTCTGCTAATTGCACCAATTCTTAATTGAAACAGGCCAAAGCGATGTAGCCTAGCTACTTGAAGAATACAGAACATTAAAAGAGTACGTTGAGAGAAGAGGCGAACCATGCGCTGAAATCAACTTCACTCATGCATTTTTAATTACATTCGCAGTATTTTAAAATAAGTCCTGAAACTGCTTCTACTTTGCATCGACTAAACACTTTATTTTGTAAATTTCTTAGCTTCGTCCATGCCTGCGCATCAATTAACGTATTTTAAAGCCCCGTGCAGACTACGACAAACGGCAAACAATAAACCACAAACGACAAACTGCTTTCCCAAAATATGTTTGTCCGAAATCGTTTCTCCAGATTAGTTTTAACAAATGGAGTGTACACACTTATGGCAAACCCTTTTCAAGAAACGCATCTGCTAAGCAGACGATTTTCAGGCAATCATCTGCTTAATCATATACTCGTGGAACATTATTCCACAGTATACGAATATATTCGTATACTGTGATTATTCCACGTTTGGACTTTTTCTGTTGAAGAAAATTCCATACTGATATCTCCACCAGCAGCAAACCACGTGACATAGTTCTAACATGAAACAAACCATTGTTGTTCCTTTGATGTTACCGACACTTTCCAGGAAGGACAAACGGTTTGTTCCATGTCGTTTTTTGGTTGGTTGGTTTGTATGAAATTGTTTGTAACATTTTTTTCACATTGTTTGTCTTTTGTGATTTTTGTTTGCCGTAGTCTGTACGGGGCTTAATACTGTAAATGCAAGGAGTCTGCACAGGCTCGGATTTTTTTTGTTTTTTTTATTAAATTTATTCCTTTTTATTTGTTCCCTTATTTGAGAAAATTTTTAAACACAGTAAGCCGCTTTGGTGTATTATTATTTTGGAAGATTGCAAAATTTTATTACAACCAATACAGTAAGTAAAGAGTACAGTCAGTAAGACGCTTTAGTGTATTATTACTTTTGAAGATTGCAAAAAGTTATCACAACCAAAACAATGCAGTAGGCTACATAAGAAAAAAGTATATCACTATGTTTGTTAATAAAGGTAAAAATAACGGAGACTTTATGGACACATTGCATTATCTCAGACAATGTCTTTATAGTAATTCTGATAAACATGTTTTGCATTGTGCAACAGGCAAGGCATTTGAGATAGTTTTAGAAATGAAAAATATTGCATTGCATTTGAATCTTTTCATGCGTTCTAATCATCTGTTTCAAGGAATATAATTTCTTTCGAAATCTTTTTACCACTTTTAAAATATGAGTCTGGTTGAGCTGTAAAGGATAATCGAAAAGTTTAAAAAAAACTTGTCTAATTACCGTAGCCTAACTGCGACCATTCATCGTGGCTTCTTTAAGAAGGCACTTCATTAGCGTTAATTTCTGATTCTTTTTCCATTACCTAAGTGTAACGCAACTAGCCGAAACTTCACCAAAAAAGCGCGTTTTCAGCAAAAAACAAGGTGCTTTTTCTTCTGGTAATTTCCTTGGCTAGGTTAGAAAAGATTGCACCAGAATGAAAATCCTAACGCCTCATCGATCACCTTGTTTAAACCCAGGAAATACTGATGCAAGCATCTATTTTTGGAAACCCCGAAATAGAGCGTGCAGTTTTCAGTCCTGATTTAAGCGTATGCAAATGAGGTGATTTATAAACTAATCATGAAGTCGTGAAAGTTGGAAAGGTTGAAAACGCGCACCGAGGAGGATTATTAATATAATAAACTCTAGTTTATCACTCCCAACAAAAAAAATATAAAATGCACAGGGGTTTTGTCTATACTAAATGATAATGAACAAAACTATACGGACAATATACAGATCGTACGATTTTTTAATCGATAACTTTGATTTTATCATAGAATTCTTGGTATAAGAGATATCGGAATTGCACATTCCCAAATGACAAATAATTACTCCGCAAATCGATCGTATGCGGCGTTTTAAGCAAACAATCAGATACGAGTACTTTCAAGCAATAGTTTTTTTGTACTTTTTAATTAAAATTACAAGATATTGATTCTGGGTTAAGCAAATATTTCCAGGAATCTTTGTTGGAGGAAAATATTCGTTTCCAAAATCAGTATTTGATTGCATTTCGTTGCATGCATAATGTTTATCGCTGGCTGCACACGTTTTAAAGACTTTTAACAATTTACCAAATGTACCTTGAGCAAATGCTTACGATTAAGAAAGTAACAACTCATGTTAAAAGCAAGCATTCTTTATGCAACATGGGTCAACGTATACAAGGTTTGGCATCTTTACTATGCACTAAAGACCTAGCCTTATTCTAGTTAGCGAAAGAAGACAATTCAATTATCAATTTATTTAGGATTTAAATGGGTAGTGCACCTTGATTAGGACTATTAACGTTGTCTAATAAACGTTCCTAAAAAAAAGCTTTGTTGAAAGTATAGAAATTACAATTCCGATTACAAGCCCAAGTCTCTCGTTAAACCAAGGCTCACTGGGATTTCAAAAAATATTGTAAGAAAATTAAATACGTTTCCTTGGCTTAAGGCAGTCGATAGAACGTAAAATATTGCTTTTCTGATTGTCGATCAATGAAAATCAATTTAAGAAATCTTCATATGCGAGCTAGCAAGCAAAGCGCTGAATTGTTCACATTCCTTTCCAAAAAGATTCCTTGCCAGAATTCAAACTAGACTTAATTTCGCTTTTTCTTTTTTTTTCACGCAATAAAAGTCGTTTAAACGGTGTAAACACGAAAATTCATCCAGAGAGTATCTGAGATTGGGTATGGCGCAGTGCACATAATAATAGGTATTTCAACCATGTGGTTAGAATAATCCTCCTCAAACAATAAGGCCTTCGACTCCCAACTCCATCGAGTTAAGTGCATGGTACTCACCATACTGCAGAGCACTCGAGAGACCAATAAGAAATGGCTTCGAAAGTGCAGGCAAGAATAGAAATGATTTCATGACTATCACTACCTATAATCAAACGAAGCTAGACTTATAAATATTGAACATGACGCGGCTAACCTGAATTTCTAAAATGATTTAGCCAAAAAAATAACTAATATCTTAGGAATTAAAATCAGGCCAAATTGATATTTTAAAACAGAAATAATGACAAAATTGTTTTTAGTACAAGTATATTTCAGATCCACAATTCTACTAAAACATACAGTGTGCGGCGCATGCATGAATAGGAGAAAAACTATTAAAGAATAATTGAAAATCCTGAATACGAAAAACAATGTTTTGAGAATAAACGATCCAGCAACATGTTGAACAGCAATGTTCACTGTAAACTGTACTTTGAGTCAAAGTGTTTTTAAATAGCTGGAAATAGCTGCATTTGGGTGGGAGCACAAAGAATGCTTACTTTCGGCGTGCTTCTTTCAGCTTCTTTCGTGCTTGTTTTCAGCTTCTTGTTTCCAACTTTGGGGCGCACAATGAACGCTGATATCAGCGTGATGGCCAGAGTGCTTGGTGGCGCCACTGCATCCGTTGTGCTAGGTGAAACGTTCCGCGTAAAACCTTGCACATGCGCATTAGCATCTCAAGATGAGAGCAGGACAAGTGTTTACGATACATAGGATGCGTTTACGTTGAACTTGTTACCAATCGCTTGAAAACCAGTTTCACTTAGTGGTATTGCAGACGCTTACCACTAAGCGACACTGGTATAGTCAAGCGACTGGTAACAAGTTCAAAGTAAACGCACCCATTGGCGGCATACAAACGTGTATATGTGCATGGCTACACTTTTGACCAATAGTGATCTGTGTGCCACTCTGTGTCTTAAAAATCTGCGTTCGGATTGTAAGCTAAGCCTGGCTCGGCTAAGCTTTCTTTGTATGCTCCCTCATTTAAAAAGCATGCCGCATTTTTATTCCGCTTGGTGGCGCTAGTGTAGGCTACTTCGAGTGATAAGCGCCTGCAATAAGCATTCCTCGTGCTCGCACCCTTTGACTTTTCACTGATAATATTTTTATCGAATCAACCGTTTCTGAGTTGCAACGTTACCACTGCATTGGCCATCTCTGTAAGTCCATCGAAACACGGTTTCATTATCCTAAACATTTCAATTTCAAAAACAGTTGAAATTACTGAGATAGAGGATATACCAACAGCTCGCAGCTCACCACACAATACTTTAACGCCCAATTAGAGATGTTGAACCAACTTTCGTCTCTCTGAAACTCGAAACAACTATTCGCCAGCAGCAAAACTGCCAAAGTTTCCATCTTAAACGCCTAGACACAGCATTCGCATCTAGTGCACTCGTATTCCCTCAAGTGGTTAACCGCAGTGGCAAGTGGCGCGGCTCAACGAGGCAAATAAATTTGAAAAAGATGAGAAAGTACACGCATTAAGGATCAGAAATTAAATTCCCTCTGCTAATTACGATATCCATTAAAGCGATTAGTTTTAGCACTTTGCACCGTGCAACAATTTCAGCTTCCTGAGCGCGCCATTTATCCAATAAATGCTGTTGAAAAAAAAGTCTTCTCCAATAAACCCCCAAAGATGGCAATTTCCAATTCATCCTTACCTCGGAATAGCAAACAGCAAACTGAGAAAAGAAAGAGACAAGGAGGCGTAGTAGCAACGGTGGCCCCCAACGGCAGTTACTTTATATAGCATGCAGGGAAAAGGTTTTATTGCTATCTCTTCAGAGCTTCAGATCCTGAGAAATATGAACCTGAAAATTTCTTCCAGCCTTTTTTCTTACGACTTGCTCGCCACTGAACGTGCCGTTATTACCTTCTGGGACCGTGGAAGAAAAAAGTTCTGCATAAGAAATGCGAGCATCGATTCGTTATATCCGTTATTTCGGAGGTCATTCGTCTATTGCGAATATACTACAGTGTACTAGTTACACAGGGATCCCCAAGAAATTTCATTTTCATCTTCCCTGATTTTTCCAAGTTTTACATTTATTTCCCTGACACCCACAAGGAAAAGAAATGCCTTTCAAAAATGCATATAGATTGGGACACTGAAATGCATTTCAAAATGTATTTTGAATGTATTATGAAATACATTTCTGCAAATGCATTTCAAAATGTATTTTCAAACGCATTTTTAAATACATTTTTTAGAAATGCATTTTCGGTGTCCCAATCTATTGTAAATGCATTGCAAATCATTGTAAATGCATTTCTGTTCCATGTGGGCAGTGACAACGTCAAAAATTGACATACTGCATTTTCAAAATTGACATACTGTACATCATTTGGTGAAAATGACATTCCATATTTTGCAAAATCGACCCAGGAAAATATATTGCAACATTTGCTAATGACAATTTAGAAAATTAACATAGAAATTTTTTAAAAAAAAATGTGCATGACATTTTTGACAAAGTTGACGAATTTTCTGAAAATGTGACAATTTTTGTATTCGGGAAATGTAGAAAGTGTTACAAACCAGAAGCCGTGGAAAAATTTAGAAAATTTCAACAGGGAAAACCTGGAAAGTTTTGAAAATTTGTCCTCGGAAAACGTGAAATATTTTGCAAATTTATCCTCGGAAAACTGAAATATTTTGCAAATTGAAATTCGTAGACAATTTTCAAATTTGTACTCGAAAAACGTGGAAAACGTTGCAAATTTGTACTCGAAAAACGTGGACACTTTTGCAAATATGTACTCGAATAACGTCGACAATTTTTAAAAATTTTAACTCGGAAAATATGCCCTGATCTAACTAACCATGATGAAACAT
>JAQGBX010000485.1:0-35398 GCA_034698745.1 Megaphyllum sjaelandicum | reverse complement strand
TAGTACTTAAAGCAGCTTCGGAGATCAATCTTTACTCTGCGAGTTTCAAGGCTTTCAGCATTTAATTTATGTAGACGGTATATTATATCGATTATATATCATATAGGTCTTTATTAGATAGGTAAACATTTTAATCATGATAAAAAGTGCAATTATCCAGTTCAGTTTTGTATCATATGCAAATAATGATCATGTGATTCTGATGTTCTATCTTAACCTTTTATAAAACTTCATTGCATGCATCAGTCGCTTGTTATTATGCAGTATACTGAGCATTTTCTATAGATCCGAAAAACAGGCGCAATTAATTGAACAACTTTTTTATTTTTCATACTATCGTTTTTGCCTGGCAAGCATGAGTGCTTTTATTTCTATCTTGAAATATCAGTATGTTTTTTCCACCCTATTATAATGATCTTCTTTTATAGACCTCGTAATTATCTGCCAGATGAAATGTTTTCCATTATGAGTATTGCCTTGGAAATATCATTGGTGTACTGCAATTAAATAAATTGAATAACTACTTTTTAGCCCTCAGCTTCTTAACTTTTAATATTAACTTTGCTCGTAAATGATCATATCATCTATCCACCTAAGTATTTTTCCCCCAAAATTTTGCACTTGGTGTTCTGTTTTATTCTGAGCATTACCGTGGGAAGACAGTTGAATTTTTTCTTCAAACGTCTCTGCATTCAGAGGAGCAAACACTTCTACTTAGATTCATTTTTAACTTCTGATCATAAAAGACAATTGAATGTTAATACGACTACTTTTCTATAGTTTTCTAACGCGTGTAGTACAGTAGGTAACTTAATACTTCATTTTAACGGATTTTTTGCACATTTCCACTAAACGCCCTCTAAAATATAGTATTTATGCGTACTAAGGTAGACTTTTATTCTGAACATTTCCTTGAAAATAACAATTGAACAATTGTTTTTGCTCCAAACGTTTTTTGACGCGGTGAAAATTAGAACACTTGCATCAAACGCTAGCTTCTATACAAGGACAAACTCTTGAATGCCCCATATGTGTACTGTAGTTTAGCATTCTTGACATTTCAACCGCAAATCTTTCCGACGCTGCTTATTGCTGAAAGTTTATATTCTAGAGATGTCGGCATCTACTCGTTTTTGGAGTATTTGCACATCCAAGAACGCACTTCGCACTGCTATATACCGCAAGCATCTTCGTTTCGAAATTTCCTCCAACCTTGGTTAATTGGCCGAACCTGTAGAAACTATTTCTTATTCTGTCTTGTAACAGGATAGAAACTGGATTTGGATGAACTCATTTCGTACCGGCCTGAATTACGAGCGGTGCCAAAAAGCATACATGTACCTGCAAACTTGTGGTGGGAGTAAACGTGAAGGCCTATTTGGCTCGCGGCAGGGAAGTAAACTTCTGCAGTCGAGGACAAAGGAAGCGGATGTTGGGGGTTGGGATTTATCTGCCTTTCTAAAAGGATGACGTTTTACTATATACGTAGGCTCGGCGAATTATGTAGCTTCGAAAACAATTTGCTGGGATTTTTGGCCAACAAATTGCCCGTTCGAAAGATGGCACCCCGGTCACATCCGCTGCGCAGCACTTTTAGTGCGGATGTGGCGCTCAAGAGGGCAAGTTCTTGAGCTGTTTTTTTTTTATTCCATTCCTTTTCAATGTTGGTTTTTTGCTCCTGTCATTTCTGTCATTGGGAATTATAACGCGTTTTTGGCCTTGTCCATTGCCAAAGTTGGACTTGTTGAATTCTTCTTGCCCAGTTTGGATTTGCACCGGTACTTGGGCAGATCGGTTCATCACCAACTCGATCACGTGCCAGACTACGTCATCTTGACCTTCACGTGTATTTTTTTTCTTCTTCTTTTTTCGGGCGTTATTAACCCGTTTGGGAAGGAACCTCGCTTTGCATGTATGCAAAGTAACGTGTTTGGCAGTTGACTGGTTCTCAGTTGCTTTTCTGGTGATGAGCGCAAATACTACTGTCTTATCGGAGCTTTTGTTTACTTTTTGGCTGATGGATTGAGTCGACGAAGTGGAGTGGATTTAACCCTGTTGGCGCGTACAAAAATTGTGTTTTGTGATACTCGTGACACTCGGATCAATGCACGTGAAAATATCCATTTTCCATTTGATTTTCTCGGGCAGCAACTGGCAGAAGCATTGTGACAGCCAGCAGGCTTCATGTAAGTACATGTACTGCGGGACAGTTTTCATTACACCCTGCTATAGAGGTACTTCTCTGGATGTGCGCAAATGCCATTCATGCATGTGTATAGCGGCATATAATGATATTGTGCAGTGACGATGAGACACCATGTGAACAAGCAGAGAAAACATGTTTCAGATTATTGCAGACATTCGAGACTTTGTTGCACATCTCATGGCCCTTTGGTCGCACGCGTGACCAAGAGAACTTTGTGACGTGCCAGATTCTTTGACAAAATTGTAATTTGGCCAATGTCATTATTTAAAAACATCTCTTTTGGAAAATTTTAGGGGCTGTACCGTCACCAGTTTACATTGTACTCCTATTATATTGTCCCAATCCCAATTTGTTGTATATGATCCGCGTTGGTTCTGGGCTGCTATAGTCTAATCCCAATTACGGCAACCGAGTTGTTGGCTCCCGTCCCACACAAACGTAATTGTGAAATAAATTAGCCATTATACTTGACATCGCCATTGCCTTAATCGAATTACCATTGTTGTTACCAAAGTAAACGTTTCTAATTGCCGATTTCATGCAGAGAGAAAGAATCGTGTAATCAAGTCGTGATAAATTGTAATATGGCGCTGTGAATTAATTTTTAGCACCACAAAAGACAGTTGATCAAGAAGAAAACCAACCTGGGATATGGGAGAAAAGGAAGTAAAGAAATTTAAAGAGTTTTAGGACTGAATTAATTAAATGATGTCATACTTGGTATATTACTGAATTTCATGGTAGAGTAACACCGACCATTATTCCTGTTTTACCCTACAAAAATGTGTGACGTGGATTTGCAATAATAGTATTTTCTACAGACATGGACTAATTTTATATGCCTTTGATTGTTTTTTTTTCTTTCAAAAATCAAGGCTCATAAAAAGTTATTTTTAATTCTCGTTCCGACATATAGCCTCGACAGTTTCATTTTTAGACTGCTTCGCGACACTAAACATGGAATAAGTGCAGGTCTGGGTGCGTTGTGTAAAATTATAGGTCAGATGCAGAACTCGTGTTATATACAGTACTGCACGTTTCCAAAGCAATTTGCGAAATAGGCCAAGCAAATAGCAACGATCATTACTTGGCGAGTTGCTAAGCTTTCCTCAGCCAAGTTTTCTGTTTTCTTGTTAGCTAGGAAGATGGAAAACAAATTGAAGGTAATAAGCACGTTGTGCTAAACCAGGTGGAGAAAGTGCCTATGCTTTTTTGATTAAAATTCCATAATGTGCGTTCCTTTGATTTGCATCAAATGGTTCGGTCTGGATTGCGTTTTTCATCAATTGTATACATGCGTATTGAACAGAATTTTATGATTATGCCTCGTTTCCATAGATTATGTTGTCAGGGTGGCGACAGGTTAGGGAAGTCAGGGGAAAAAAGTTTTCATGGAAGTCAGAGAAATTTTCCCAAATAAAAGCAAAATGCTATCCATGCATGCACTCAGTTTGCGCTAGCAGTTCCATCTCCAATCTTCTTAAGCTAGACTTGTAGCCTAACAAAATCTAGTGTTTTTCCAAGCTTCTCATTGCAAATGTAATATTAATTTTCATTATGACAAAAAAATGATATGCATTAACGAGTAAGCTTTGGTCAGCGAATTTTGGATTTTAGTAAAGGAAAAGTCAGGGAAATTAAAAATTAAAATTTAGTAGTCACCCTGGTTGTGGAATTAGACCAGGGAATATCTTTTTATTTATTGTTAATCCCGAATAATCTATATAAATAAAAATGTAAATGTTCGTTTGTTAATGGTAGCATCACGCCGAAAGTTCTTTACCGATTGCTTTGAAATTTTCACACGAGGTTGCAATCGTATATATATCTAACGCGCGTGTTCTTTTATAGTTATGATATAAATGTCACATCTGTGACAGCTACAAACATGCTTTTTTTCAAATCCAAAAATGCAACTTTGTGACATCATTGCACTTCGTTATCTGTTGACCGTATATCACGCGCTTACTAAGGGATAGTAGGGATCACTTGGAAGAGATCATACAGGGGAGGGGGGGGGGTGCCTGAAATAATGACTTGGAAGGGATGATACCGGGCGATACAGGGGCGATAGTCGATGAGTGTTGGGTATATGAGTGATTTTTGATGGAAATTCCATATAGTAAGAGGAAATACTGTAATTCCTGTGTACATAACTTTAATTGTCACCAAATTTCCATATCAATTCGTTACTTATTTTAAGCAATGACTATTCTTAAGTCGTGCTCCCTATTGCAAAAAAAAATTACCTATAGTGAAATAAATATTAAATACATGTAGGCCTACTTATCTTAATCCGTTGATAAATGATAAATCCGTTATGCAATTGTATTGTGCCGTTTTAATCTTTTAAATATGCATGTACATGTACAAATTTGAATGGTCAAATGGCGCGGAACGAAGCGCAGTATCATACCACGTGCATTCATGATTATTTATTTTGAAGATAACTTTTTTTAAATACACTGAATATTTGGGAAATGTAACAATGTGGAGACCCTGTTATGAGAAGCGGATGCCAAATTTCTGCGTTGCGGAGAAAGATTGGTTAAATCAAAATAATACTTATTTCACTGGAAAATTTGCCGTTTTTAAACAGATTACCTCACTTTTTTTAATTACATGTACTCTATATATGTACATCACATAGGCATTTCGAAATATGTGCTATGACATAGGGTACGCATTCGTTGGCACTTAGAAGTAAAAAAGTTAATGTTTTTGACCACTAGCGCCAACCAGCGGGCAAACAATTGGTAATTTAAATGCATTACCAATTGTTTGCCGCTGGTTGGCGCTAGTAAAAAAAAATAACTTTCTTACTTCTAAGTGCCAACGAATGCGTACCCAGATATTCTAGGAAAACAGAACCAGCCCATGCTATATGCTGTAATTCAGTTGGGTTGGAAATCGGAGTTTCCTGAAATGATGTAGCGCCTTCTAAAAACCTGCATGATTAACTTAATTGTTACCTTCACTTAATGCAGTTTAAACGTGACTTCTTGATCCGGCAAATTTCAGTACATGTAATGGGTGTATCGAACAGTGAAATCGTGATCGACCTTGGCATTGCTTTTTACGAGCTACAATTACGATTTCACAGGAACTTGATCAACGCTGTCAAACTCGGGACATAAAGATACAAATGTCTGAGGCATCAAGGTGAGGATAATGTTATATACAGGATGTAGAATAATTAGAGCAAGTTCGAAATTTGCCTAGTGTGAAAAACAGTTTTTGAATGTACATACATTACGTCTACATACAGTATGCATGCTACAGGTGTATAGAATACAATTTCTCTTCGGAATAAGACAATACAGCTTGGCTAAAAAGTGTGATGCCCCCCTAATCTCAAGAATAGGTGCAAGGAACCATGGGGCGCTGAATTTAAAGGTTCCCAAAACATGTGGCCCCAAGGCCCCTTTCGAGGACTTTTAAGTCCTATCTCTTAAACGGTAATAGCTGCAAAGAAAAACTCAATTTGAAAGTTACAGGGCGTCGTAAAATTAGTTTAATGGCTCCATTTGCAACATTTAACTATCGGTTGCCACACAACAAATGACTTCTGGGCTTCTGTTATGTTTACACCCATGCATAACACATCTACATTGCAGGAAAGGTCTAGGACCTGGTTTGTTTTAGGACTCGAGCTTTTCTGTAATGTAGCGGTGTTATGCATGGATGCAAACCAACAAGAAGCCCAAAAAGTCATTTGTTGTTGTGTTGCAATCGATAATTTAACGTTGCAAATGGAGCCATTGAACTAATTTTTCGACGCCCTATAACTTTCTAATTGACTTTTTCTTTGTAGCTATTACCGTTTAAAATTTAGTACCTAAAGGTCCTTCATATGGGCCTTGGGGGCCATATGTTTTGGGCACCATTAAATTCAGCGCCCTCATGGTTCCTATATGCATGTCTCCATTGTCTGATTTTTAATTTTTTTCACCGAATATGGAGATTTAGGGGTGAAACAGACTTTTAGACACGCTGTATATACAGGGTGAGTTTTATAACCAGTTCCATCTTTTCATTTGGATTGTGTTAGAGGTAAAAATCTGAGTCTATAGTATTATGGTAATATAGGTGGCGGCTTTCAAATGAGTTTATTTCCGGTGACCTTGGAATATAAATTCAAGGTCATCGCGTTACTATCTTCTAAACCGTAATTGTTATAGAGCCAAATGTTCCATTAGAAAGTTGTAGGTCGTCATGAATTTAGTTTAATGGGTGCATTTTCGAAATTTCAATATCAATATTCGCTTTTCAAAAACATTTTGGTTTCTTTCATGTTTTCTAACCTGCAAAGTAGCAGTGTAATGCAAGAAAGTTTATACCAGAATATTTGGGGCAGGGCCATTTCACAGATTAAGCATTGAAACTGAGTGAATAACGAATGGAGAAACACTGATTAGTGCAATACCTTGACCCCATAAGATGTGCTTTACATGAATGTAATTAGAAATGTTGCCATTTCGTAATTCACCCAGTTTCAATGCTTAGTCTGTGAATTTGCCCTGCCCCCGAATATTCTAGTACGAGCATTCCTGCATTGCACAGCTGCTGTGTAGGTTACAGATTAGCAAACATGAAAAAACTAAAATGTTTTTTTGGAAAGTGAAAATTAATAATGGAATGTCGCACATGTACTCGTTAAACTAATTTCACGATGCCCTACAACTTTCTAATTTAACGTTTTTCTCTATAACTATTACGGTTGAGAAGATGGTAACGCAACGGCCTTGACTTTACATTCCAAAGTCACCGGAAATAAGCTCATTTGAAAGCACCGACCTATCTTGCCAAATACCACAAACTCATTTTTTTCCCTTTAACACAATCCAAATAAAAACATTGAACTGGTTATAAAACTCACCCTGTATAATTATTTACGATCAGAACGAGTTCCGTTTTTACATGTTTTGAACACCATGCTATACTGAAAAATGGAAAACCTGTTTCCTGTTTTACTTCCCCGTTTTATCATATTTTGACACAACCATATCTCAAAGGATGTCTGTAATTATTGAGGCCTTAGTCATTTAAAAACATGACTGTGCATGATTGTTTTTGGAAGATGCTAATAATATCATTTATTGACACAATTAAAATAAACGTTGTATTTCATAACCAAGCATATCGATTTTAGATTGCAATGATACTTTTTTAATGTTATTCGAGCTTATTATATTTTTTGAAAATAAATCTTTTATGCTGTGTGTATACGAAACTTCGAGTCGAAGCGCTAACATTTCCTTGTTTACAAGTAAAAACCAAATTCCAGTTAATTTCACATTACCCGGTAGCTGGGGGCCTATTGATATCGTTTATCTCTTGAATCTCTTTGGTGCACGTTTAATCGAAAGCTCAGGAATATTTCTGTAGTTAAGTGGTGAATAACGTTGCTGCATATGACATGAAATGCTGCGGTACGTGGTCAAAAACCTGATAAAAGGTTAATGTGCAATTTACTCCTATGAGAATTTTTCACAAATTAATTCACTGATGCTTGTAAGCCTTTTGAAAATCGCGAGTTTAATTGCGAGTAGTACTGTGCCAATAATTTTTCAATCTCTTGCTTTCAGGGGAGACGTGTCCTTTCCATTATTTGGAGTACAAATCTCAAGGGGGGAATCGCTCACATGTTGGACAAACTTGTTGGCATATTGGCTGTGAGCCTCTTTTCACCGAAGGTGAGTTTAGTTTACGTATTTTGACGTTAGTACGTGAAAAATCACAGCGGAGTTTTACCATTCGATATTTAACTTACGTACAATCACAATTCCGGTTTTGCTAACTGTGGTAACCTAAGCTTCGTGGATTCACGTGGAATCATTAACAAGTATGTTTTGATATTACATTAAGTGAAATTGACCTCATTACATGCTAGGGATGGCCACTTTCGTCTGAAGGAAAGTGTCTTGAAGATAAATATTTTGTTAGCATTCAACTTTTCAAAATAACATATAGAAATGTTATTGCTCTTCAGTTTCTTTCTGATACTTTATTGTGGGGTTTATGAATCTACCAAAAATATCATCATTTGCTCAATGCTGTATTCAAAACCTGTTCCTTTCCTCTAACGAAAAGGATAGATTGTCTCAATTCGAAACACAATTTATTCTCGCTTTAAACAGCTTACTGTCTAAATTAAACTATTCAATAAGACAATTTGTTGTCTTTCCACTTGTTTGCTATAAAGACTATTAAATTCCGTCATTGAAATCCATCATGACCAGACTGCTTAGTCTGACTTAATTTGTATATGCCAAATGGTATTTTGTACTGCCAAATGGTACTTTGTACTGACTGCAGGGTAAAGAATTCAATTGATTTCAAGACAGACTGCAGGGCAGGATCGTAAGGGAAAGTAGAAAGCACGAACAGCCATGGCCGAATTTCAGAGGAACTATCCCATCATATGACTGATGGGAGAGGAAAGCACCAAGAAACTCTGTTTCATATGAATACCGGCATGCATGTTCAATAAACAAACAAGCAGACGCATGATTATAGAATTCTGCATGCATGGTTAGACTAACAAATAGCGTTCCAGGATGTGCGAAGAAAATGCGTAATTAATCCACAATTATGCCCCATTAAAAGACATCCTCATGTCAATAGATTTTCTAATTATCTATAACTGTAGGTACACAGGGCACTTGGATTGTTCATTGCTAGGATGCATGGTTAAAAACAAAACCAGTTTATTAGCTCAGTATAGCTAAATAAACCGGGCCGAGTAATTTCGCTAAATCGCAGCTCGATCAGAGAATAAATATTTTTACTAAAATAAACATCGCACGAGTTATGACGTGTTAGGCAAATGTGTGAAAATTGTAAGCTATAAACGTGCACTACGTAGCAATTTTAACCTCGTTAACTCGTCTAAAGCCAATATCTTACCAGTATTGACAGTAGGCCTGCATTGGGCAAATTTGGCAAGGTATCCTGGTACCACTCATGGTATCTGCCGAGCAGCCAAATATAGCGCCTTTTACGTTTCGCAGCTTAGCTTCTTGGGTAGTCCTCGGTTGTCTGGCGGAATCTGCACACTATTAATTACAGTACTTTTGGCGTATATTAACCTGCCCAACTGGTTAATAGCGAGACCAACTCTATAGCTTCCCCCACCTGGCCTTCAGTTTTGTTCCAGTCCAAAGTTAAGTGATGTGAATCTTCATAGGGCAATAAAAATTTGGCTATTGTACCGGTGACATTTAAGTTGCCATTTCTGCAAGGTGTACAATGACAAAAAGTCTCAGTTTCTGCGAAATGCAACCAGAGCGCGACTTCTAAGCCAGTGTTTCAGTAGTGCACGTTTCAACTGCCCAACATGAGTGACATTTCGGAGAGCAACGGGAATATCATCTCTGCCAAAATCCGTTTTAAGGCCATGTTAGGTAAGAAATCCCCGAATTCATTTGGAAAATGAAAATTTTGTTATATTTAGTCGTTTTTTTCTTCTTCTGAAAAGCGTGTTTATTCACGTGGCAGGTAATTATCAAGACAAGTGAACTTGTTGGAAACATCTAGAGATGTTCAGAACATGTCAATATCATGGCATGAATTGGATTGATCTTTGCTGAAGGCGTATGGTTGCTTTCAGCGTATTTCCAAATTTTCAAACCTGTAATTATCGTTTGCAAGACATGGATACAGAGCACTAGTTGAAAGAAACACCAACACGATAACCAATGAATAGTTAACAAAGAATGCTCACTTACATTTCCCCGAGCCTTTGGGAGGTACAATTATAGAAGTTGTTTGGCTTAAAATGCCAAAGCAGTTTATGATTTGCATGTTACTTGGAATCCAGACAATCGTTTACCTCAAAATCGAAGTTGAATTTTGTTGTTCGCCCTGAGAATAAATAGTGTAGCTAAAATATTGATTGTGAAATTTTTTATGTGGGTGACAAGTTCTACCTTCGTATAAGTAAACATACGAAGGTTCTTTACTTTAGTAGCATAAAAGAGCATTTTTAAATAACCTCCATACACTTGCATAAGTAACGTGCATAAAAACAATCTGCAGTGTTTGCACACTATTGTGTAGTTTTAATGTACTCTATTTTTATGCATGAATTATTAAAGTTCAAGCATACACCTTTTTCATCAGTTACCATGGTAATATTATAAACCCCAGACTTTAGTTCCATATAGACCTACTTACTGCCTATATACTGTAATATGTCTGGCATTGTTGACCTGTAAATATGAGCTTAATAGGAATGATGCTGTTTGTAATGCATTTCCAGAAGAATAAGAAAGAACGTTATCGTAATGGGATAACGCAAATAAGTGTCTTGGTAAGTCTTTATGCAAAACGAATGCAAAGCTCATTTTTTATATGGGTTTGGTGACGTTGCAACTTGCAAGAACATGTAGTTAAAATATAGTAATCGGTGCCAGGTTGACGCATTACTATAGTACCCTAAAAACGATGAGGTTTTTTTTATCCACTTTGTTTTATTTGTATCCCTAGTTTAATGGAATGATAAAACCTATACCCATAATGTGAAAAAATTTAATTGTGCTCAACGCCTGTAATTTTCATGATATCAAAAAAGGAAAAATTGTACTATGATCCCCGTAATTCGCTGGGAACTCGTAAATGGGCCGTCTCGGGCAAGACCTTTGACACGTTGAGTACAATGAGATATTTTCATATTGTTGTATAGGCACTACATCCGTTTAATCGTTGTGCTTTCATACACCGCACTTCATTGTCCTAGTTTTTGCCCGTTTAATGACTATAGAATGAAAATATGCACTTCGAAGCCTGTTTTTCTTGATGAGCTTGACCATCGACTTTCATTTAATGGACTTGGTACAGTCGGTGGCATTTTGGAAGCATTGATTTGTTTAGACACCATATCTGTGTTTAGAAATGTCCAAAACTTGTAGTTGATAAGATTACAGAAAGTTCACAATATACATGTATAAAAAATAAAAATAATGTGAAATAAATGCCTTGTATTGTGACAACTAAGCACGCAAAGCTTTCTGTTGAAATGCAAATTTGAGTGTTTGGAAATGTCCAAAACTTGTAGTTGATAAGATTACAGTTTATAAGTTAATAATGTGAACAAAAAATAAAGATAATGTGAAATAAGGGTACGCATTCGTTGGCACTTAGAAGCAAGAAAGTTAATTTGTTTGACCACTAGCGCCAACCAGCGGGCAAACAATTGGTAATGATTTAAATTACCAATTGTTACCTTTCTTAACTTTCTTACTTCTAAGTACCAAAGAATGCGTACCCTTAAATGCCTTGTAAAATGACAACTAAACACGCAAAGCTTTCGGATGAAATGTCCTCGGAATTGATTGCGCGGGCCTCGTTAAGGATAATCAGAAAAAAAATTAAGGATTCCAGTTAATTTAAAGGAGGTGTTCTCTCTTTGGGGAGGGTGTACAGAAAAAAAAATGATTTTTAACACTATTAAACGGTTTATTTGAGATTATTTTCATGGCATGACAATAACGTAAAAGTATAGTTTTTACTGCCCTGTGCACTGGCAATAAAGAGCTTAGGAAATGCTCTGGATTTTTACCGAGCAAGGTGGCTCAGAGGTTAGCATCCTCGTCTTGCATTCGGTAGACTCAGGTTCGACTCCCGGGTCGGCTATCCTCGATTGTGGTTTTTCATGGTTTCTCACAATTTCTCCGGGCGAATGCTGAGATAGTTCCTATATTAAATCGGCCATGACAGTCTTCCTATCCCATCCCACCCTCGTTAAAATCCCAAATATGGGAAAATTAATTAAGTGGTGATTTTGGGATCAATCAAGACCAGAATAATTAGTCTGATTTAAATTAACGTATGATGATTCCCCTTGCAAACGATTGAAAGATTTCTTCATAAGTGCTGGTTTAATTATGAAAGTGTTTTGCGCGGATGATTATTTCTATTTGATACTTACTCTGATGATTTCTTGTAATACTTTTCTTATTAATTTGCAGATGTTACAAATGTCTGCTTTAAATATTATAATGGGCCAACTGGGGCATTACGAGCAGTTTCTCCATCCATTTGCGTTGCTCGAAGCGCAGCTAGTCAGCAATCCAATTCCAATGGGTGCAAGGTGAGTAACATTAATGGTGCATTCATAAAAAGGTGTTCTTTTGGATTGATTGTGAAAAGTTCGTTCCACAAATTTCTATGATGAAATTAAGACGGAAGCGACATAGTCGCTATATTCGGTTTTAGAGTTTTCTCGAAATGGTGCAAGTTTCATGACAAAATAACTAGTTTCGAAATTCTAGACGAGAATGAAGCCTCATTATGCCATCCATAGTGTGTGATAAATAGAGGTAGTTTCTTAAAAGCCAAGTTGGATAATGTACCTGTTTACCGACTTTGTCTGCAATGTACAGCGTATATTCCCAAAGTGGGCAATATTACCCTCTTGATGGCAATGGGAAACTCGGTGGTAACAGCGGTTGGGGGAGGGGTGGGGCAGGAAGGGGGGGCGCATAAAAACTGATACTTTTGTGCATTTGTATTTATAAATATAAAATGTTTAAATTAGATGAGATATTTTATCTAAGAGCTAGGGGACAGTATAGTCCAAAAAAGGATGGGTACTGTAACATTGGTGAATGTACTCTTAAACATGAAATGAATGCAAATCTTTCGGTAAAATTTTGTGACGTGCATTTTACATGTCTTCTCAATCCTCCATAGGGCACTGATGAGGCACTTGTTTTCTGTTCATCCCAAAATCCTGTCGAGTGCATTGTATTTAAAATATCTAGTAAGTTGCTCGGACGATATTATTATCTTGGTTATTAAGATATGTGAGGCACGCGTTTATAATTTGTTCTGTTTGGAATCGAACTTTCAGACCTTCATGCTCGTAGCTTAAAAAAAGGAATGTTTTTCAATCCTGACCCGTATGTCAAAATATCCATCCGTCCAGGCAAGGAGCAAGGCGCGTTGCTTTTGCCACATCATAATCAGGAGGCACGAACTATCGTGGCAGAAAATACAATAAACCCTAGCTGGAGTGGACAGGTGTGTTTACAGATGCTTATGCAATTCCAATATTTCATTTTTACGCATATCCAGAAATGTCAGCTTTATTATTTTTCTCTGCTGCAGTTCACGTTTGTCGCCTTTGCCAACGATATTTTGGAGTTTGAAATCAAAGACAAATTCTCCAAAACTCGACCAATCATTAGCCGCTTCCTAGGTAAACTTTCCGTGCCTCTTTGGATGGTATTAGAACGAACAAACAGGTAAGACTGATGTTTATTTTTCGCAGTGCCTGGCCTATATTAGCCCACTTTTGGTTAGCATAAACTGAATTTAAAATTATCAGTCCACATAAGGGAATGCCATTTCTGGGCCAATTTCAATAAGTACTTTATCCAATATTTTATTTAAAAAGTGTAAGTGGGCCAGAAAGAGCATTCCTTCTCCTACTCATTTTTGCTGATTTAAAGGAATTGTATTCATGTAATAAGATTATAAATATTTTTAGAATTACTTAAATGTTTTGCAAATAATAATGGGTAATTTTAATCAATTTGTAGGTCAATAATATGTCTATGAATCAAATATTTTAATTTATATTAATTTTATATTTTTATGTTATCAGTGGATGTCAAAAAAGTGGGTAATTTTAATAAGATCTGGTTGAAATTGCACATCTAGAAAAACTTGCAGCATTACTAAGTGTGATTTATTTTAATTGTACTTTATAATAAATGATAGTTTGCTACATTCGCAGCCATGCGTGAAAAGGACAAACTACATATTAATTATTGCCACTAGTGCATGAAATATTGCTACAGAATAAAGATTATTTCGGGCGTCATTAGTTAAACGATGCAGATTTCAAGAGGAAATCCGTTGATAAACACCAGCATGTTAATTTTAAACTTAGTTGCCTCATAATGAGCAATTAATTTCTCAATTTCTATAACTGGTGGGGCATATTCTGAATTTCAGTATTTGCAAACTATGATTACTTATGTGATTATTCGCATTGCTTAAAAATAAACGTTTCTTTGAACTGTTTTTTTTTTTCTTCCACAAAAGCCGGCAAACTGAATGCCATTTTAGTCTAACCAGTAAGAATCCATCTGAAAATGTTACTGGTCAACTCGTTTTTGCAGCATCTATCGAAAAAAAGCCAGGTAAATGCAATGAACTTTTAATTTGTTTCAAATATTTCACTTTCTGAAATAATTATACACTGTAATGGCTTGAATGAGTTTGGATAAATTATTTAGTAAGCGTGTAACGGTATGGCAGCTGTGTATGACTGTTTCATTTGACAAATATATGTACATTGCAACTAAATTATTTGCAAATGCAAAAAAAAAATATACTTTGAAAAGTTTTTCTGTTTGTTGTAGAAGTGGCAAACTATATAGAAAACTTAAGTTTCGAGCCTGTTATGCTGGAACATCCTGAATTTTAGATAATAAGTTTAGAGAAACAATTTGAATTTTGTTTGTTTCAAGTTACATGTACATGTCTTGTAATTCCATCTCTAAGCTTCATTCATGAAGATTTAAAAATACACACTATATATAGGCCTACATTATTTTAATTTCACTATAAATACATAATTGGTCTGCAGTGCACCATATCCTCAGGTTTAAATAAGTTTGTCAAACGACTTCCGTAGTGGTCATTTTCCTCACTTTTCCTCGTGTTCGTTATGATATTACCTCCTCCGAACGCATTTTCTCTATTCTATAAATGAAGCGCTGCCTTTTTATCTAAAAGTTGATTTAACATAAGGGATTTTTTTTTCTGAAAAACCATTTTGGTCTCCAAACGTATCCAATCATGTTTTTATAGAGCAGCGTTTATTTTCTTAAGAGAAAAAATTTCTCCCAATTCGAGATCTTGGGAGGAAATGTTTGCGAGGAAAGTCATATGAAAATTCATTTCTTGCGACAATACCGTTTTGTTTTCTTTCACCATGCAAGGCAAGAACGTCTTTTTTTTCAAGAAAACTGGTCCATTTCTTATAGTGCAAAACATTACTGTTGAATTGAATTTAAAAATTTTAACATACTACATACATGAATTTAGAAGTTTCTTTGAATAATGCTGACATTACAAATCGTGTTTGTAATTAAATGACCTTTGGGTAATGACAATGATAATTGGGTATAGTTCCTTGCGGAATATTTGGTCCATTTTTAACTGAGCATTTTGGACTTGTTGACCCTGTAGTTTGGAACCGTCCATTCAAATAATTGCCCATCTATAAACACGGGTAATTCTAGCTTGAAAGATTATCTAAATAGGAACATGCATGCATTAGGCATACAATTAATTATGCTTTTCTCTCAACTTTAATTATTTCTTAGGCTGTTTTCAGAATGCAAAGGATATCTTTCTGAGATAGTTGATTACTATTTGTAGACCCAACATTTCGATAAGGGAAAATGACGTTAAATGTGCTGTACATTTTTAATTGATAGGGTTGATGCTTTCTGCTCCAGACTGTAAGATATTCGGATTAAAACAATTCCCATGATAGCTTGGTTTTGGTTGACACATTTTTTTTTAGATATTGGTCCTGTTCCTAACTTCAAAAAGGTCCAGTGATCCATTTGTGGTTATTTTCGGATAATTAAGCAATACTTCTTAAAATTTGTTATGAAAAGGAACGATTTATGAACAATATTTCTAGATAAAATGTTTCCTTTAGATTCGTTTGACGATATACACTTTCTCATGACTGAAACGCAAAACTATGAAGAAATCATACTGTATCATCTTGTCATTGTTTGTGTCTTAAACGTTTTTCTAGCACACTCCATTGTTCAAGGAAATTTATATTTACAGTGACTCATTTGAGAATTTAAATGCCTTGATTTTGTGTAAATTCATTTTAAGCTAAGATGGTTCAAAACAAACGTTTCTTCACAAAATCTCGATCGTCATGGGAGTAAATTTATTTCTCTTAATTAGTCTTAACATTGGCTTGTTAATTGCGGATTAACCACCCCTCCGCTGCCGTTTCCCCCATGTTGTCCTCTTTTCACTTTGTGATTGCGAATTTGCAACACAGCAACCAGTCAGTACCGGATATGTACGTGACGTCACAGAATTGACTGGTTGATAGTCTGACTATTGTGGATCTTGGAACGGGGCGGTTCTTAAATACATGTGCCAGTTTGTTATTGGTGGCTGATCCCTTCCTTTTGTCGGTGGCGCGTATTTAGTTTATGAAGACATTTTGCTGAAGAATTTTACTCTCAGAAATGTTCTAGATCAGGACAGCAAGCTACTATGATACTCCTATTGATTTGAGTAATTGATGATTAGTACCATCTCTGTGTACATGTAGGTATTAGTGTTACAAGTTAAAGCGTTTGATAATAATAGACAATCTAGAGGTTTAATTATATCCAGTTACTCGTTGCTTGACTAGTTAAGCAATTTTCTTTGCATAGGAACGAAGAGATTGTCCACCAAGTAAATGCTAATTTGTAAATTTTGCAGGTGAGCCTTGGCCCAGTTCATTAATCGTCTCATCATTGGCAACAGACGCTGTTGGCAGCTCATCCCCAGGGACCTCCGCTAAATCATCTAGACATCTTCCAACTTCCAGAACGTCCTCACTACCCAATGGCAACGCCACAGGCACCGAGGGAAGCTGTGGTGAAACTGCAAGCGATTTGAACATTGCCAATGGAAATGCCGCTGTTGGAAACACGCAGCAAGCAGTGAGACACCGCCAGTTGCAACAGTCAGACTTCGAGCCAGCGAGGAAGCCAAAGCTAGTGGAGCGCACTAATCCCACTCACAGCACGTGGCACGGCCGTACATCAGATCGCTCGCACGCCAGTCGCCAAACCAATGGGAATACACCTTCGCCAATGACCACATCCTTGCACTTTGGTGAATCTGACATGCCACCCCCACTGCCGCCAAAAATCAAAAGGCAACAGTCTCACAAGCCCTTGCACAGGACGAAAGCCCTCCACTACGGTGCCAGCACCTCGTACGGGACCCCTTCAAGCTCTGGTCAAGACGGATCTGAAGACAGTTTCATGCTTGAGATTGTGGACACTGACGAACTGGAGCGATCCGATGAAACGTCGTCTTCGGAGTTGCAGAATATGGAAGACGTCCAGCAAGAGGAGCCAACACAAGAGGAACGAAGGCAGGCCAGCCCATGGCTCTTCATTGACGCAAACTGCAACGTGAGTTTTGTACCTGACGAAATGGAAACTGCTCCTGAGCTCCCACCTCGGCCTGGAAGCCTGAGAGGTTACCCTGCCAATGGAAATACCGTAAGCACGGATAACGCACAGAGTTTCCAGCACCCACATTCTGTAGCCTCCCGCAACGTCAGTGATTACCAGAGACTGGAGGGACTTCCAAACCGTGTTGCACCTCTAGCTACTCCGGAGCAGGATTCTCTTCAAGAGGGCGTACTTTCTATAGAGAATTTGGTCGCTGAACAGGCTCACATGGATGAGCTAGAGGACACAGAAACTCCCACCACGAGCTCTGGTAGGTCATTCAGAAAATTTTGGAAGCAGATGATGGAAAAATGTATTCTCACGAAGTTCTATTCGTCAATGTTCGAGCCACATAGGTATAGCTGATCAAAGAAATCATGCCTTTGTACGAAAATAGCAAACGTGCATAGCATAAGTTACGCAGCATATGCGTTTTGAGCATAAAACATTTGAAATGAACGACTTTAGTGACATTAACACTAAAGAGGCGTTGAAAAATTTGTTTGGGGACTTGAAAAACTTTTCTTCCTTGGACACTTTTAGCAATTATTTTAGCTCAGTTCTTCTTGTACTCGATTTTCATCAGCGAACTATAGCTACCAGTGGTTGGTTTGACGAAATTTTTGAAGATAAAAGTTGTACATTTTCTCGGAAATTTTTGACTTAAACTCAACAAAATGGCAGAAGAAGCATAGTGTTTTCAGAAGCATTTATCATAATATTTAAATTTCTACATATTTTTTAATTTTGCATTTTTTATTGAGTTGAATATCTTAAAAAACGGAAAAGGCTTTGAGGGCTTCGCTGCACAACGCCGATGATCGTAGCGATGCCACCTCCTGGAGCAGTTGTTTCTAGCAGGCACTAACGTACGGCGTTTGTGCCAATTAAACAGTTCCAATTTTTTTTGGCTTCTCTACTAAATGATACATGCACTTTTGTGAGATCATAATTGTATTGCATTAGACCGTTGCAACATGACAATCACTACACAAATCAGTGGTATTGTGTTTTAGGAGAAATAAAATTATTTCAATGTTATCACAATGTTATTCACTGCCATTTGTTTAGTTTGATGCGTAATTTTCTACCAAGCTACAGTATACCTATGAAAAACTTTGAAAAAATGCATAGAACTCGTGAAAACACGTTAATACATTTAACTTGTTGCCAATTCACAATGATTCACAAGGATTATTTTCTACAAACCTTCTCTACAATTGGCCTTACTACAAGCGGTTTGCTGTCTCTCTAGTTTAATTCCGGAAATTATAGTTTAAGTCATCGCATATTAATTTACAAAACTTGCATGGGTTTTGACTTTGAGGTATTCGAAGTAAATGATGACAACGTTTGACCCATTGACCTTTTGGGTGTCAGCGTGTGAATGATTATACACCCTAATCCTTGTTACCACAATCCGTAACACATGCTAGTTTGATGGTTGCTTGGCAACAGTCTGATATGCAATGAATATATAGAAGCCTTCACAAAATGAATGCTGGGGTTAACTGATATATGAGACTATTCTTATCAATGAAAAGAAAATATAGGTTGGTTTACCGAAATTACTGCATATCACCGCCCAAATGCATTTTTGTCACCCTAAGGGAAAAAATTCGTTATAGTATGTCTTAAAAGATTTCACGGATTTTACAAACTCTGGATCTCCTGTGTAAAAGTTGTACAATAAATTATCATCCTTAATGGCTTTTTAATTTAGGCCATTTGAGAAAAAGTAAAATACCATATTATGATGGCGCGCATGTGAGGGGAAAGCATTGCTCAGAAAAGTAAGAATTAACGATCGATTTATTTTAGTATATGCATAAAAGTTTTATGTATACATGTATAACTAAAACTGGTAGTTACAAACGTGCTATTATTTGCGTTTTTTGCAAGAATGACATAAGATATTATACTTTTGCTAAACATGAATATGACTTAATTGTTATTATAATGTACACTGGTAAATGGCAATCTCTTGAATTTACTCAATATCAGGCTAGCAGTTTGTCGTGTTAAAGAGCAGGTAAAAATATTTCTTTGCACGGTTAGTAACTGTGTAAATGGTTTGCGAAGTAATATACTACAATCATGTGACGATATGTTACTTGCCTTTCTTGAACATGTTTTTATTCTTGAACCGTTATTAAACTGCAGTAAAACCTTTTGCGTCTAAATTGTTTTAGCGATTATGTAGCAGCCATAAACCTACGAGAGTTCGTGGTTGCAAATTTGGTATCCAGTTTATATATATATATATATATATATATGCATCATCATTCAATGAAAATTTGGTCAAAATCGTTGAAACAATTTTATTAAATAATGGTTAGTTAATTAACCACTCCATGTGTATTCGAGTAAAATATTAGATTTCCTGGTATCTACTGGTTGTAAATAAAATAGTGACTATGTGACACCTCTTACTCTTTAGGTCATATAATGAACTTGGTGATCTGTCAAATTAAATAAATCACATTGTGTAATGGTAGTGCCGTCATTAGAGTCACCGTGCACCTAAGTATGGACTGCAAAACAATATGTCGATTAAGATAGTCAACCGGAGTCATCCATAAATGGGTGTCTCTTCTCAGACTTAAATAGGAAAAATGTTGTAACATAAAGTATGCGCACAAAATAAAAACATTTAAAATCCAGTTTTTTTCTGGATCGACGTGACCAAACGTCACATGGTGGTTGAAAGTAAGAAGATAAAATATCAATACTTCAAGCAAAAGTCGTCCTTATTTATTGTAAGATGAGTTACCATAACGATGTCCATTAACGTCATATATTTGCAGCCCATTCTTAAACCACGCCTGATAAAGCTAGATTTCCAGGTTACATGGAAATTCTTAACATCTGATAGTGAGCAAATTGAATCATGTACTAAGGATATTGTCATTACTTAATTTCGTTATAAAGTATATGTATTTTGTCCAAAAAGAAAGAGTCTGAAAGCCATTTTTGGTTATTTTTCAGCCCCACTAACTTTAGACTCAGAAGCTGCACAGCAGTTAATGGGACCTGTGATAGAAGTAACAGTGGCAGAAAGTGAACCCACAGTGGAGCAACAGACCGAAGCGACTGTGGAACAGGAAACCACAAATGAAACCATATCGACGCTGCTTGTACCACAAGACAGTGGCGCGACCTCCCTTTCAGTATCACCAGACTTGAGTTCAACAACAGAAACCGAAGAAGGGTTGCCAACGTCGTTCTCAACCAGCGGGGAGGATCCCACCTCTTCAGAAGAGCAATCGGAGTTGTGCCAGCAGACTGCATCGCTATCGCTCGGAGGAGACTCAGACGTGCTAACATCGATGCTGACGCCACCTGGCTTGGAAATGGACTCCACGATGGCTTCCAGCATGGACCAGAGTGGGCTTTCAGTGTTCAGTGACTCTTCAGACGGGACCAATGGCGGGAGAAGTCCAGATATGTCAGATCCACAGGACACCAATACAGAGCATGCAGAATCCAGTGACACAAACTCTGACAGCCACTCACCCACCTTGTCCCAAAATGGTGCCAGTGCTGGATCGCCGATATTCCATCCTGTCCTGCTACCGCAATGCCCTCCCACACCAACGCACCATGCATTCTTGGCGAAATCGCAAGGGCGCCCATCCACGCCTACTCCAGGAACTTCGACTGCTTCCGCCGAAGGACCCATGTGGACACCAAGACCTCTACCACCACCTCTCCCAGCAAGGCATCCCCAAGCACAACACCAACCAACCACTCGCCTGCCATCCATTCCTGAGCGGTCAGCGAAGTTTCAGCGGGTGGAGCTGTCTCCTGGTGAAGAACCTCTGCCACCACGTAAGTCACTGAAAATATTGCAAATCTATTCAAGCACACTTGCCTTTCGAAATGAAACGCCTTATTTTTCCTGAGTATTTTATTCATCAAGAATGTTTAATTTTGTTCATGGAGATGTTAAAGTTAATAGAAGTAGTGTTCAAATTTCATAGGATAGTTTTGTTTTAATAATTGAATACATCTGTGTATAGTGGTTTAATTCTTTTGGTTGAGGAAGTTTTAAATTGTAATTGGGATATTTTCAAAAGCTAATTTCCTTATTCTTTGTACGTTTCCAGACTGGGAAGCCCGTATTGACAGCCATGGTCGTATCTTTTATATTGATCATCTAAACCGCACGACAACATGGCAGCGACCATCTTCTGCACAGCAGCAGCGTCGGGGTACAAGTAGTGAGCTCCAAAGGCTACAATTGGATAGGAGGTATCAGAGCATAAGGCGAACCATTTCATCAAGACCGCCGCCAGAACCAGAAGAGCAACTTGCACCCCCTGGAGCCGATGGTGGGCATCCTTCAGTGGTGCATTCCGGGAATCGTGAGCAACATCGTGAAATGCTACTCCGTGCACCTACTGTCCGCTTTATTACGAGACAGGATTTCTTTTCAATTTTACACACCGATATGGTTAGTTGAAAGGCAAATTATTTCGCACATTTTTAATTGCGGTGTTTTGTTGTCAAGTAATTGTAGGAATTATCATTTTTAGGAAGCAGTTGCCATGTACACTCGTACATCATCTTTGAAACATATGATCACAAGGATTCGAAGAGATCCTCATGCGTTTGAAAGGTTAGCCACAATTGGGTAAAAAAGCAATTCGAATACATGTAGTTATGTAAAAAAAAAAACAACTTAAGAATGATTTAGAATTGCAATTACATTGGATTTTTATTTAGTTTTACTTATGAAGTAGTTTTTTTGTTCAACTGCTCTTTGATAGTTTGATTTGCTCAAAGTTTGTGTTTTTGTGTCGAACTGTCCAGTTTTGCTGTTATGATTAAACGCATTGAACATTTCTGCGATTTTTTTCTTTTCTTATACAGGTATCAGCACAATCGGGATTTAGTTACCCTTCTTAACAGATTTGCCGATCTCGGTAGGGATCTTCCAAGAGGCTGGGAGACCAAATATGATCGTACTGGGAAGGTGTGTGTTTTTTTTATATTTTTGTTTTTATCTGTCTGGAATTTTTTTTCTGAAAACCCCACTTTTTTTCTGACTAAATCTATATTCTTCTGTAATTTGCAGCAATTTTTCATTGATCACACATCCAGAAGCACCACTTTCATAGATCCCCGGCTACCAGTCGATGGACCATATGTTAATCCGAACAAAATCACAGGTTTCGGTGCGCGAAGACGAAGTCGAAGTGCTGGTGAAGACGACATTAGGCCAGAAAGCAGCAGGGTAAGCATTATGTATTTGGTGACTATAGAAATGCTCAATGAAAATCTTTCAATGAAATGTGTAACTTTTAGGTTGTGATTTCAATCAAGCAATAATTGATATGGTTCGTTTGTCTAAACTACAGGTTCCAGTTCCTCCACCTCGCCCGTTGCACAGTACTGCCATGGCAATAGCTCACATCGTACCCCATGTTCCTACCGCATATAACGACAAAGTTGTGGCCTTTTTACGTCAGCCGAACATTATGGATATTTTAAGGGAACGGCATCCAGCGGTTGGTTCAAATCAAGCTTTGAAGGATAAACTCAACACAATTCGTATTGAGGGTATAGGAACTTTGGACCGCTTGTCAGACGATATCGAAGTCATCATACTGCTAAGGTAAGACACATATTACGTTATTATTGTAATCATCATAACTTTTAAATTAAGCTTTAGAAGATGAAAGGATTTTGTATATAAGAGCAGATATGTAGTTATAACCTTCACTGAATTAAGCAGATTTTGTTAAATTTCATTTTAAAAAATTTGCTTTTTTGTGGTTTTTTTCAATGTTTCTAATTAGTTTAACATAATGGCCTTCAATTCAGATATTTTACCTGGAAAATTATTACTTGCTCATGTTTACATTATTATACTTTATACAATCACACAATAAACTTTGCAGGCTACATCTGTTGCATTGCCATGAGCTTTGGCATTTCTTGATGTGCCACCTACATGCACACGTATGCAAATTCAAATTTATTTAAGGGGAAAAAAACAAACAAAAGCAAAATACACACACATAGAATTTAAACAATCCTTTAAATATTTTCCAGGCACCGCATGTAAATTGATACCTAAATTATGCAGTGTACAGTACATGCTACTCATACATGACATTGTTTGAAGAGATGCTAAAGTTAATGCGTGGCAGCGTGGCTGCAGCTTTTTGGACAAATTTAACATAAATTAATTGAGAATCAAGAAAGTAAATATTAAATGAACAAAAGTGATTCATCAAACTTTTAGTGTGAATACGAATAACTGCTAAAATAATATTGAAGTAACTTTACTCCCAATTTGTCTGACTTTGGATTTCTGAACAGCATAGAATCCTGTGATGTTGCCATAGCATTGATGCTTTAAAAAATCGTTCCATTTTACTATGTTAGTTGAATTTTGCCAAGTGCAAAATAAAATCTCTTCCCAATGACGCAGTCTCACTTTATCATCCACTTGATGATCAGTTGCCATTAGCTCGTGTTGAACAACCTATTTACTTGGGGTCATTTGTGCATTTTGTAGTTACAAAACTGCTTGGGTGAATGAACTTTACCAATGCCACACGAGATTACGTGTATGTTCGAACCCAGATAATTGTCATTCTCAGTTCTAGAACTAAGGTGCGCATGGATGATTGTTCATGATGTGGGACAACAGATAAATGGTACTGCACTCTGGGGTGTAACAAACAAGGTTTATAATCCAGAAATACAGTACAAGTACGTTTGGTTACTATTTTGGTACATTTATATAAAAACAGTTTTCATCCAGAAAATACATTTATCATATGAACGATTAATTAGCTGCTTGCCAGAGAGTTGGGCATCACAGAAAGTGATATTTTTCGAGGTGCTCTGATAAAATCTTTTTGAAGGCCAGGTTATCGCAAGGTTATTTTTTTTTTTTCCTCAAACAGTCAAACGAACCCTTTTTTGGGCGAAAGGCTTGGTTTCCCCGCAATAAAGTTTGAGTCATTATCGAGAATATTTCAGCATATGTTCTGTGGCTGAGCGTACATTCTTATTACTCATAGAGCTAAAGGTTTTTATCAACGGTTTCGGTTTCATAGAACAGTTGATGTATTAGTTGCTGGATAAATATTTGAAGTGTTCAGTATGGGTTCGTTTGGGACTAACTTGATTGTTTATCTTTTGGTGTGAAAAGTCTAAGCCCATAAACTTAAAAAACACAACACTGTATATCGGCGTTTAAGTGGGCAATGCTATGTGCAGTTCAAGCAAGGCCACGCCAGTGCTTTTAACTTAAGTCTGAAATCTTAATTGAACCTAATCGGTTAATGGAAAGTGAAAGCATTTCATTACTTTTTTGACTCCGTAAGTACTTTATTACAAACCAGGTGGTTTTAGTGACTTCGGTGGCTGATTTTCGCACAGGCGTAGGAGGCATTCTCCTCGGGCCCACATGCCCAGGGTGCATCCACACCAGCAAAATAAGTGTTACTGTGTCATTTTAAATTTAAAGCTTTGAGTAATTTTAACTCAAGTAAATGGTGACTGTAACCTTGTAATTGTTCATTTAAAATTCATTATTTAAAAGCTTTTGACTTCGTTTGCTTCTTGGGCCCATCAGAGCCACTGATGAGTGGCTATTCTATTCGGTTACTACTCTTCAAAGTGTTCATATTTTTCACGCTATTTTCATATTATTCAGGCCAAAATCCTGAAGTGTCAGTACAAGCCTGTGTCAAGCTATGCGCAGAAAATGCACTTCTGATGTATGTTCTGTCATTTGTTCTGCTTATTTGAGATGCTTTTCAAAGCATTTAGGCACTGAATTTTTTGTGTTTACTCGAAGGTAGAGCCGATATTTTGAGAAAACACTGCTCAACATTAGCTCAAACTTAGAAAAAGTGGCTAAATGTTCATTTATTTCCTCGTGTTTGAAATCATTGCACTATGTACGAGCAAGACTGCAACATAATCTGATCACATATTACAGCCTTTTAGAGGTAAAATACTGTACATGCTCGTGTATGACCCATTGATCTTGTTCTAATCCTGAGTAAAGGTGCAACCTACAATGTAGTCATGGACATAGATAGTATATTATTTTTGGAATTCTGAAATAGATTTTTAGTTTTACGATTACCCAGAGCGACAGGCAGGGGGGCTATGACAATTTATGGATAACGACCAACGTAACTCTGCTTGAACACACATGAGGTTCGGACGAATTTCAGGGGAAAATCTTGATCTTTGCCTGATCGTACTGCTTAAAGCCCATCATCAAGGGCAATTTCGTTTCAAATTGTTTAGAATTTTTTGAAATTTATGATAACTGCATCAAATTTGCCAAGACTGCTTTCATGGTGTTGTGAACTTGTGTCGATCCATGTGGTACAATACAGAAACTTTGCAATTTAACTCATTGAAGCCTGCATGCTTGGCAGATCTGTAATTCGAAGAATTTAGGGCCATCAACTATGAAAATGATAGGAAACAAACTTCATATTCGCATCTCTCTGTTCTTGCTGGGACAGTGAGGTGCACTTGAAGCCATAAATTCAAATGAGGCACACAGACCCACTCTTGCCTCTTCTTTTCCTGCCAAACGGTTTTTTTTCCCTCGGGATACAAACTTATTGTGTTACCGGTATAATAAATTCTGTCACCGGTAAGATAAATTCAAAGGTCGACTCGGCAAGGTGAAGTTGGACAAAGACATTCCGAAAAGCTCTGCTTGTGAGCAGTTTTGAATATGTAATTTTTGGCCGTTGCGTCCCCCAGGCGTGGGCTCCCTCAAGGAAATTGCTGCCTTCCTGCTGCCGTTGCTGGTGAGGGTGGTCGTTGCCCATATGGAACATCCGCTTTGCGTGATTTTTTGCTGCTGATTTTACGCACATTTTGCTCAGTAATGGAAAGGGTATTTAGAAAAGAGGACAAGAATTATGGCGCTGCTGAACTACTCTGAAAAATCTCCCATCAGAAATTCTCCTTCCACTGCCATCTTTCAGAAAATTCGCAATGTGCAAAATTGAGTCAGTAAAATATTACTTATATGAAGGATAAATTTATTTATAAAAATATTTATTGAATTTGTGGTTTCTGCAGTTTAAGGCAAAAATGCAACTGTGACATAATATCAGTCAGTTTCTAGAATTTCTAGCTCGAGCCTCGATTAAAGACTAGTGAAGGTGTGTTGAAAATTGAACTTCGTTATCATTTTAACGAACTAGATGTCCACAAAAAATGGTGATAAAATTTTGTATGCTATTGCTATAGTTGTTAGACCATTTTGTGGAATTTTTGCAAACCTTTCACGCCATGATTCCAGAAATGAATGTTTCATCCTACCATCTGTTGCAGAACGAAAGAGCAAGGGGTTCCATCTTTACATTATAAATACATGTATCCATGGTAGTTAGAGATAGAATGGTAAGTTATTTCATTTTGTCACTACCAAGTAATTTATTGGCTCGACGTTTCGGCTGTTTTAGCCCCCTTCATGAGCTTCATATGCAAACATTGTATTTGGAAATGCATCATAAAACATGTTAATAAAAACTCAAAAACCACACATACAAACAACCGAAAAGTCGAACCAATAAATTATCTGTTATATGTTAAAATGTAATAACTCGCCATTCTACATGTATTACGGAAATATGTACGACATGATGAAAATTAATGCAGCATATGGTAATTAGTGTATTATGCTTGCTGTTTATGTCAATTATGCTAAATGAACGGGGTGTTCGAAACTAAGGCAACACCAAGCAATGCCCGGGATATTCCAAAACTTACTTGGTTATACACTGTAAATATACCTATGTTTATTTAGATTTATATTTAAACTCGCGATTTAGTCGTGCAGTTTATATGGCGTCATTCTTTGACGTAAACCCAAACCCGTGAAGACTTTGGAGGCTTTGGAAGTTCATTATCTTGTTTTCAGGCTTTAACCTAGCTGTTATTTATTAGAAATTCTTTGACTGCATGGACTAACCCATTGCCTGAAGTAATCATGGTTGTAGGCACGTTGCAAGGTACATTGCAGTCATTTGCATAAGTTCTGAATGAACCCTACCGCAGTCGAATGTTTGTCACTTAATTGTCGGGTTGCTTGCCTTCTTTGTAGATGGCAGGTCATCTATATATTGATTCTGGAGGTCGATATCGTATCTGACAAGGGTGCGTTTTATTGATAGCTAATATAACTACGGTATATTTCAGCGCGAAATGTTTGAATAAGGCAAACTGAGAAAAAAATAAGTCAATGTCAGACGCAGTAGCACATGCTCGAGTTTCTAATAATAACTGTTTCATGCGGCTAGCCATTAATTATTTTCCCCTGATGACTTAATTTTAATACGTCTCCATTAATCGCGGATGATATGCTTATCATTTTAATTATGAGGACTGGTTTCTTCTACTGCTGATGTAATGCAATCCCTTTTTTTCGCTTTTTTTGCTCAAATAGCCCATAAACAAACGTGGCGGTGCATTCAGCCTTGAAATTAGCACTGATTTTGATAAATGCTTCTTGTTCAACGCTTTACCAGCTCTCCACATGCATTCATTGTACGTTGAGAGGTCGTCTTTCAGAAAATCGCAATTTCGGTTTCACTTTCAGTTATGAATTTGTGCCAGTTTTATATCCACGTAAGGGAAAGGCGGATTTGCTAATAATAGGCCTACGCTCGTCCAACCCAGAACCCTTTATACTCAATATAAATGAAAATGAGTCTCCTTCCCACCCTCCACTCAATTTCATTCTTAGCTGGGGCGTTTGGCAATATTGCCGTTAATCTCGATGCTGGACATTTTGGAAATGATGTTTATGGGGCCTACTACTGTTCCCATTTCATGGATAACGCTAGAAAAAATGGACCTTGTCGAGGCGAGGACCATAATATTTAAAATTGAAGATTGTTTTGTAACTAGTGATATTGATTATAAATGGGACGACATCCCCTGGCGAGAACTCCCCCAATTCGCAATTGCAGGGCAAAGAGTTCTATTTTTTTTAATTCTGTATAAATGCATGAGTATTTTCGATTATATTCTCATCAGCTATGATAATTAACCCTTGTCGAATATATTTTCAATTTATTGTGAAGGTGTTTTTAGCCTTTTTTTAAAAAACTTTTCTTTTAAGAATTTGTCAAAAGAAATGGCTTGAATTTACAACGATAATGATGCATTTCATAATAGTTTCAAGATAACTACATTTATATGAAATTTAGACGTGACATTCAAATTACACGCCATATGTTATTGCGTAAAATTTTCTCCAACAAAAAATAATTGCAAAAACTAATCGGTACTTATATTTTAACACACGCTATTTCACATCGGCCAAAGTGAGCTATATACATGTATACATCCTTTTGTTTTAGTACTGGGCTACAGGTGTATCATTGCAATCTGGTGCGCACTCCAATAATTTTTAAAACTACATGTTTACCATTCAAGTGCAACTATTGTCAGTTTGCGTATATATATATATATATATATACACGCTCGTATGTGACATATTTGTTTATCCCTACTTTACAATGTGTTGCAACTACATGTATAGAGTACATATTGTACACGCTGTTGTAGAGGTTTATCCGCAACTCCTCGTTTAGAACATTGAAATGTGGCGAATATATTTAAAATTTTAATTCTGGCAAATTTACATCCAGATTTAATATCATAGTCATCCAGAGTCAACACAAACTAGCCTGTATCAAATGACATACATATTTGTTTAAATTACTTTTGCAACTTTTTGTTACTTAACTTACTTTTGTTATGCTCTATGACAAATAAACTCATGCACAATTTCCACATGGATTGCATACTACAGTTGGATTCAATACATGTATATGGTGCATCTATAATTGTAAGGTATTTTCAAATTACTCCAATGCTGGCGGGAAAAATTACCACTTTAACAAGCTGTGTATTAAGTACACTTTATAGCACAGTTCCATTATGCCATTCCCTTATAGAGAGAAGCCTTTCTCAGTTGTTTATCAGCTAGCAATCTGGATAGAGTACAGTGTATGTAGTACTCAGTTGGGATTTTCGTTGGCAGTTCTTTATGGTTACATGTATTTAGGAACTAACCCTGACCTGAAACAACAAACGAAGTGTTCAAAAGCATGCAACGAGAAGTCGCAGTAATTTCGTCTGCAAATCAAATGCGTCAGGGAATTGCATTCCCAACACATGGTGTAGTGTTACCACACCAATGGTTGTGTTTAATAAAACCTTCATTCATCCTGTTCACCTGACAAGTAACATACATGTATGACCAATAGCCAAGTTGCCAATAATTAATGGAACTACCGGAGACAGTTTATAGGCTCATTAACTTTTCCTAACGGATTTATTTTTAAACGATTATATTGTTAGTCAATTTAGTATTGATGGAAATTTATAGATGGAGCTTATCATTCATTTTTCTTGATTTAACTTTTTAATTCAATGGGATTCAGAATTTATAATGTGATTTGAAGCAATTTTTATTATTAATGAAATGAAATTAACCGAAAACGTCTAGCTCTATATGAAATATGGTAAAATGTATATATTCGATTTTACAAATATTAAATATTACTCGTTTTGAGGAAACCAAAACCAATTTTTTTTAGAAATTGTATCAATTTAATTGAGATTTGCTGTTGTTTTATTTACAGCCAGATGAAAAATGCTTTAGTCTCCAACATAAAATCTTTTTAATTATTCCCTTTTATTTAAAGCTCAGTATTCATGTACAGTAGAAATGATTTAGAAATACGTGTAAATGGGATTTCAATTAAGTCATTGTAATAAATTAGCCCAAAATGTTAATTTATTTAAACCTAAATATAAAATGTGGAAAAGCTTTGTTGGGAAAAATGCCATCACAGCAAATACCCTGAAAATTTTAGAAATTGAAATATTAGTCGAAACTTCATATTTTTAGTTATATTCTATTCATTGCCCTGCAGTCAGTACATAGTACCATGTGGCAGGGGGGATCATTATACAATTTAAGTCAGACTGAGTAGTCTGGTGATGATTGATCCCAACATGAAATTTAGTTATATTTCCCGTATTTGGGATTTTTAAGAGGAGGATGGGTGGGATAGAAAGACGGTTATAATTTTGCTTATTTTTATACAGAATTGACTGACATTAAAATAACTAACCGGGTTTAAATTTTTATTGTTTAATTGGAAATAACAGTGAAGCATATGCCGGTATAAGAGTTGATGCCGGCTTGTGTTAATGGATAATCAAATGAAATGTGTGTCACGTTTATCTGGGCAATCAGATTAATGTCACGATAAACTTAAACTTGAAGAAATTAAGGTGTTTCATGACCAGAGCTTATGATTCACTAGGTCCAAAAATTTTTCCCTTGTGTACCGATACGTCAAGCAATTAATTTTTTTTTTCCATTATAAAGGCTATATACTCCCTCAGATTTATCCCTCTTGATTCCCATATCCCGTTTATTGCCTCTAATACATGCAATCAAGTATGTTTTACACCTGTAAGTGCTACCCTCTTGCAAAACGAGAAGCCTATAGGCCTGGCCGTACTCTTTACTCTTCAAGGTGAATTGTTGCACCGCATTAAAACCTACTTATGCAATCAAAGTTTTATGTGGACCTAATCTTTCGTTTTTTCTTCCCTTGAATCTCCGAACAAACGTTCTTTCCCCTTTTTTTCTAAGTGTTTATTGCACTGGAAACAAAGCTTGATGTTTGTTTATCAATTTATATTCTTGCGTGTTAGCAACTTATAGAATTCAACGAATAAGCCCATGTTTGCTTCAGTAATCTTCCTTTCTATATCGACTCGCATTCTATTAAATTCTTGTGAGCTTGTTAAATGTCAATTTTACACGTATTGCTATTGAAGTTGTGTGGATTTTGAAGTATTGGCTTTTAGGCAAAATTCTACTATTTGTAAATCCTCCTTTTTCATCTAACCTTCGAGATTGTGTACTTTATACGGAATTCAAAGTTATATATATACCCGCATCCGCCATCGATAGGCTCCACCTAGCAGTGTATTTCGAAAGCAGAGGAATTTTAAATTGTCGTACAACTCTTTCTTATTCCACATAGAAATACAGTAGATCTTATATAATAACCTGTATATTGCCTAGATCTAAAACTGTCATCAGTTTTAGATGATGGTTCACTAATGGTAATGATTAAAATAAAGTACTTTGAACGTGTAATGTCGAGTTAGGTAAAAGAACATTTAAAGATACATGTACTGAGTAAAATAAAAGCTCAACATGGACGTGTAGGCCTACTCAGTAAAATATTGTAAAGGAGTAAAATGAAACTATATATGCAGTGAGTCAAATAAAAGTACATGTAAAATTGTAACGAGTAATTCAAACGTAAATTGTAATGAGCAAACTAAGATTCCATGCAATGAGTAAATTAAGATTAAAATTCACTTTTAGAATTTTTGTCTATTAAGACCACAGTAGGTGTTCGTTCTAAAAATTGGGTCGTGGTATAACAACGTCTGGTAATTGCTTTTGTATACGATGTTGTTTTGAAATTTCAGGAATTGATGCAGTTACATGCGTGCGAAGATATTATAATACATGTACATAGATATGCTTGTAATATCAATATTACTTATCGCAATCAAAACAGTGAGTGATCATTGAATGCTATATCATATCTACATTTAAAAAAGTCTCATAAATGACCTCTGACATAGTGCACAATGATGCATCGAGTTGTCATATATAGTATGCTTTTAAGCGATAATTGCATACCTTTGTTTATAATTACCCCGCGTTTAACGAGTAGCTAATTGGCACTGATCGTTGCGTTTATTAATGCGTAAATTGATAAGCAAGCCAATTAGTTGTTTTATTTGGCGCAGTGCCTTTCATAACAGCCATTTCAGTGGCTATAATACTCGTGTGAAAACCGAAAACCATGACTAAAGATTATATTTGATTATTTATGATATCAACTTTCCTTTGCCCGAGCACCTCCCCCCTCCCCTTGAACCAAGTTGAGTTAATATTATGAGTTTGAATTCGTCAGGCAACATTAATTGGCATTAAGCGATGTAATGTGTGAAATAAGAGAGTTGGATTTTTCTATAAAATGTATTACAGTATTATTTGCTTACGTTTTTCAAAGTCTGTCATTTTTAATGCTCATAAAAAGGTGCCTTTGAATGGCAGTCTAGACTAACAACGTGAAAATTGTTTGCTTAAAAAATGAAGTATTATATCTCTTTCATAATGATATGTTATGTCGCTATAGGATAACGCCTCGTTTTAAAACGAAAGTCAATGCTCCATATGTTCATTTCCCAAATATACAGTAAGCTTGCTCTTACTTCATAGAATTGCCCCATATAGGCACGGCGCTACCTATATGTCAGGTAAAAAAATTGAATACTGACTGATGCGCCATTGTTAGCTTTAATTGTCTCAAAATCATTGATAATGCACATGAAGCCTTAAGTAATCGAATGTCTAATTAATGAAAAAGAGCTGTGTGATAGATGTAATGTACATATTTAATATTGTCCCGTTTTCATTTCGAAATACAAATTTCATTAAATTTTCCATTTACTAGCTCCTTTATGGACATCGTGGGATTCGTGTTGATTTTGTAGTTTCGGTTAATATCCTTGTTATAAGATACATTATCCATTTGTTTAATGCGGTGCAGTCTGGTTTGAGCTAGAATCATCTATCGCTGTCAGTAATTTTCGGCTATTTTAAGCGAAAGAAAATGTTATGGGGTGAAATTCACATATTTGGCAGGCGGCTAAAGTGTTGTAAATACAGTGTACTCGTAAGTCAAGGCGTATTGAAATCGTTTGTTGGCTTGGTAATGGGATTAATGTCAGTATTGGATGATATTGCAACAAAACTAAATGCCAACATTTGAACTTTAGGCTAAAGGATTAAACAAAACAAACATCACCAATGCATGTACATGTATATATATATATATATATATAGTATACGTTATCAGCGTGCGATTGTTTTGCCATTGTTACTTTTTCATAATATCAAAATTTATGTCCTAGATTGTTCAGATGGTCCAGGCTATAACCCTGTATAAATTATATATCTCAACAATAACGGACGTTTGTAAACATCGTTAGTCGGTTTAAGAACCATTTATTATGTTATTGTTTCGACGTAAACTTTGAAATTCGAGATGTTGGCTTGACTTATATATTTGATATGGCGTCTATACTGCTCAGTATCGAGGGTTATGCGTGGTAGAATTAATGGACATAAGGGCAGTGGACGTGGTGAAAATGAAGTGCTGGCTTAAAAAAGCATTATCGAGCTTTCTGTGGCACGATGCATTTAGACACATGTACTCCCACGCTCGGGTATCATTCGAGCATGAAACAAAAACGTTGCCAAAGTACCACACCCTCTAATTTTGCGTTTAAATATTATAATTCATAAACAATGCATGCTTAACAATGTTGATGTTCATATTTTGAAGAAAATGTTTGTGTAAGCTGCGGGGTGATCGCTATATTGAAATAAACCTTGGAGAGACGTATAGATCGATGTTCCTAAGTTGGACAACTTGTTCCGGTTGTCATGGGTATAAAGACAGTGTGCAAATCAGATATTCTAAAAAATTTTCAGAAAACTCTGAACCAGAACACATCTTTGTTCCTATTGCTTAATCAGGGTTCCCCCAGACATGGAAAAGTCAGGGAAATTCAACGCAGTCATGGCGATCCAAAATTGATACTTCTACATGGTTAGCTCAGAGCCCATTTTCTGAGTACAAATTTGCACAATGTTCCACGTTTTCCAAGTACAAATTTGAAAAATTTTACACGTTTTCCGAGCAAAAATTTTCTACATTTTAAATCATTTTCCGAATACAACATTGTAATTTTTTTTTTTTTAAACTTTCTGTTATCTTTCAAAATTGTTGTTAGTAAATTTTTTAAAAATATTTTCCAGTGTCGATTTTGCAAAACATGTCAATTTTTCACATTGACATTGGTCAGGGAAATTTTAAAACCTGTAAAAGTCAAGGAAATTGAAAATGAAATTTTTGGGGGAACTCTGTTAATGTAAATGTTACATCATGAGGTGCAGTACTTTCCAATGCAACCAGTAAAGTACCGGCAGGTGGTAGCTGAATGGAATGTTTTTCTACGTAATATCTTTTGTAAAGCTTTACTTAGTATTCAGTAAGCGTGCATCATGGAGCATTCAGTTTTGAATTGAGGCTTTTTTGTTGTTAATCTAATTCTGTTGATCGACGAAACCCACGAATTTTAGTATCTCCACCACCCTTGGTTGTCAAAGAAACCGTTGAAGCTAGTTGAAGACATATTCTTATATGTAAACAAGATTCAGCAGCTGAATTTACTCCACCCCTGGAAACGGGCCTATACTGAGTCGTTAGTTCTCTTTGTTTGCTTAAGTGCTGATGATGAAGCGAGGCATATATATAATATAGGGATTCAGTCTTTCCGCAAATGAATTTAATTGGCATATGTCAGATAGAAATGAGGAAATATGACATAAACGATTGTCGAATATAGAAAGCAATCGGGTTGTGTCACTCGTTTACGTTTGTTAATTTGTTATGTTACTGTATATGCAAAAATTATGATTTACTGCATGTATACCTCAGATGTAGTATTTAATGTCTGTGGCAAATGTTAACGACAGAAATGCATGCAGTTATTGTGATACTAAAGTAAAAAAACTATTGAATTACGTCGTAAGTTTGTATTCACAACTCCGTATATTGTTAGTAAAATTCTTGGTAGTACAAATACAGGCATCAATTTATTTCACAATGTTTTGGCGAAAATGGATGAATTCTGTTTTTGGTTAGTACATCTTTCAAAACAATTTTGAATGCTTTAGCATTCAACATGATGATGTTATAACAGGGGTCGGCAACCTTTTGAGACCGAAGAGCCAAAAGTTACAATTTACAAAATTTCCCAGTTTTTAAAGAGCCAC
>JAQGBX010000484.1:0-35418 GCA_034698745.1 Megaphyllum sjaelandicum | reverse complement strand
ATTGTATGATGATCCCCCCTGCCACATGGTACTATGTACTGACTGCAGGGTAATGAATAGAATAGAATAGAATAGAAAAACTTTACATTTTGTTAGAAATGAAATACTTATTATTTTCAAGTCATTTTGTGAGCATTGTCATAAACAGTCTAATAAGATACTTATCATGCACTTAAGATAAAACAACGTTACTTTTTTGGAGTTTCTTACATTTAATCCTTATATGAAGACCGAAGGAGTCAATTTAAATTTTTAAAAAAAAAAAGAAACTGCGAGCGGTATTTGAAAATGTATGCATTTGTTAAGGAAGGAGCCATTCATCACTTTGAAGATCTCTTAACTTATAACGTTGTACCCCCAGGTAACAATGTTTTTACGAAAAGCCGGCTGCAATTGGAGGGCATTGATGGTACAGGTTACTAATTTCGATCGATCAAACATTGGGATCAATTCATCACTTCTCGTCGGGTGAACAATGCGCCCGAAGAATGGTTAGGAAGTGTTGGAAAAAATGGATATCTTTTGTCAAACGCAAGCTCGGTTAGGTCATAACCAAAAAATCAATATTGCTTTTGGCATAACAAAATACAACTTCATTTTACATTTCTTACATTCATTTTACGAGTGCTCGTGCGTTTTTTTTTAGGAGAAACCTAACAATGCCCCACGAGCTATTCGGTGCTCTAGTTTACAGCGTGTTTTTTCGGTACTATTCTCGATTATATAATTTACCACCAGAACCCAAGAAACCGTTCGAGAGACAGAACAGACGGCCCACATTCTTAGGTTCTGTAATATATATATCATGTAGGCTATACGTTGAAATGGCATCGCAGAACTGAGGCCGATGTTTAGATCTGCGTGCAAACAAACTAAAACTCTAGAATCTTATATACACGTTCGTAGAACAAGCATTCGTATAATTGAAGCCACTCTGCAATGTGAGCATAAATTTGCTTCGTTTGGCGGCCGCTGACAGCAGCGCCAACATCCCCGATCCCCGCTTTTTTATTACCGTAATAATTCCACGCATCCGCGGATGCGTACGCAAACTTCTTAATGAAAAAGGAAATGCGTTTCAGAGAAGAATACAGTACGTTAAATTCCATTAAATAAATGCCGCGTTCAAACGTCCCGGATGCGCGCCTAGCCAATATCCACATTTTCGGATTTTTTTTGTTCCGAATTTTTTTTTTTTGCATACGAATTTGAATAAACTGCGATGCGAAGAAGATGGCGAGCATCTTTTCTAAATAACTCGGTTCATTCGAGCTGAACGAATTAGATTTCATTTAGCTTGGAAATTTAAATCGGGATCTGCAGCCTGCTGCGCGCCGTGTTTCGTTTTTATTATCATTCCCCACGTGCCCAATTAAAAGGAGCCTGCCACGGCCCTTCAATTTGTTTCAAAACCTCCAAATAAAATAAATGAACATTCATCGATTGCAGTTATGAGATCGAAAAATGCAAACCTGTTCAATTTTCGAAATGAACTTAAAACGAAATCTGCATAACAGGAGTTCTTTTCGAATTTTTTTTATTGCAAGATCTATATATACATAGGCCTATATAAAGAAGAGATGTATGTACAGTATAGGTATGTGTGTGGCTTATGGCGCATTCAGATGGTCACCCTGGTGTATTGTAATTTTCTTGACAGTGCAAACTTATCACGTGATTTTCTTCTGCGCAGTGCAACCTATATGGCGTTTCCAGTGCATTGCCAGGTATTGCGATTCGAACACACGAGTGCAAGCTAGCGCGTGCAAATCGTCTGTTTTAAGTGCGATCGAGCCCAGTTTCCTTCATTCAATGAAGAACGGCAGACGAAATCTATTCCGCTATTTTGAATGCACCGCTACACCGGCTTTCTTGACGGTGTAGCAGTGTTCACTGAGGGTACACATAATGCAGTGATTCGAATACGGGGAGAAAAGAGCACCGACCGCCACTGAGTATGCACCAGTCTGATTCGAATAGAACAAGTGCAGAATCACTACACTAGTGTACACCGGTGCAAACCAGATTGGCCATCCGAATGCGCCATTAGTAACTGCGAAATGTTTTTTCATGGAGCGTCTTTACGACAAATTGCTGTAGTATAGTATGAGGGCGCTGCGGTCATGTTCCCAATATGGCCGCTTGATAGGCTGCGCAATTTACGGTAAGCGTTTTTCATCGGTTTTTCAGTCTAAATGTAGTTTTTAATGGAAACAAAAATGTAAACCACATTCCAAATATGGCTACTTTCACGCTTTTGTGAAAAGATTGACTTCCTATCCGTGACACACATTTGTTCATTAGGCCTATGTACTTTACAGCTAGTATATAAAGTAACATAATAATTGGACGAACGGCAACAAAAACCTATTCAAGTCCAACAGAAAAGCCGTGGACTTGAATGTTTCGGTAGCCTCCCATTCAATTGATGGAAAACACTGCTGCAGTCGATGTCAACATATCAACATCAGGGTACACATGTACAAGGTCTTATATTTCCAACATATTTTTACTAAATGCTTTCGGATCTTCTTTCCAATTGAAAAACAATGCATCGAAGCACCGAAGCACGTACGAAATAAACGTGGCCTCATTTCTAATCATTCCATGAACATGAAAAAAATATTCAAAATCCAATAAGCCGGTTAAAAAACTATTCGTTCGTGTAATTAACGATGAAAAGGAAATTCATTTCCCGGACTAATTAAAAACTATTTCAGCGGGGCACAGCAAATTCACTGAGCAGCCCTTTTTTACTCTGCAATCGTAAGCGCGTTGAGTAGTCAAAGATAAGGTCTACGACGGAATGTGTAGGGTTAATTGCTATGTTGTCAAGAAGTCTGAGAACTCGTACTATTATTCTTATGCCACATAACTTTGTAAAAACTAAGTTTTAGGGTGAGAGCACAAAGAATGCTTGTTGCAGGCGCTTACCCCTCTGCGTACACCAGCGCCACCAAGCGAAATAAGAATGCAGAATGCTTTTTAAATGAATGCGCACACAAAGAAAGCTTAGCCGAGCCAGGCTGAGCTTACAAGAAGCGCTTTTAATCCGAAAGCAAATTTGTAAGACACAGAGTGGCACACAGATCACAACTGGTCAAAGTGTAGCCAATGCACACATGTGCCGTAAAAAAGTGTCCTGCGCTCATCATGAGATGTTAATGCGCATGTGGAAGGTTTTATGCCGAATGTTTCACCTAGCACAACGCATGCAGTGACGCCACCAAGCATACCGGTATGACCATCACGATGATATCAGCGTTCACTGTGCGCCCCAAAGCTGGAAACAAGAAGCTGAAAGAAGCACGTCGAAAGTAAGCATTCTTTGTGCTCGCATGCCCCCTTAGACTAGAAATGCAAAATTTGGCATTTTAAAAACATGCTTAAATTAGATGTTTCATCTTGCATTTAGGGGCATGCTGCAACGATATTGTTTTAGGAATACCGGTAACACGAATAATTCTTGTCCATCGGCGAAGCACTAAAGAAAATGTGGACGTTAAGCAATTTATTTTTTTTAAAAATAGAGGGTACATTTTAAATTTTCTAAACTTAAATAGTTCGAGGTAGATGATCGTGCAACGAAGAAGTCAATAAATCTTGACGATATGCCTTAGAACGAAAACATGTTATTACAATTTTAGCATTGCAGGTATTTGGTTATACAAGTATAGATAGCCTTAGATACATAAAAAAATGACAAAAAAATTGAAAACATGAAAATCGGATTTCATTTCAATGCTGCGTTTTTGCCTTTGTGCAAACAAATCGTTGAATTTGAACTCGACTCGAGCGAACGCGTCTTTCTAATATGTTCTCGGAAACCATTTTTTATCCTCGTGGCGACGAATTTTAAGCCTCTTTTAAGCCGACAAAACATAACTGCGAGATTCAAGGTGAATTTTTCTTCTGGAAACTTGTAAGTGAGAGGTTCCTGTTGGCCCCCCCATGCACCAACGCGAGCGCCATCTGCGCCTCCGAACGCATCTTCAAAGGCGTCTCGGATGCTTATTTTATCTTTTCGAAGGATTAAGTTTCCAACCGAGGTACGTCGTGTCGCGTGAAAAACGCTTAATTAAACGCGGATACTACGAAGTATTTCCAAAAATGACGAAGCGGAGGAGAAGCAAAAAAACGCGCAAAAACTCGACTCAAGAATATCAATTGCGGAGGGAGAAACGAGAAGATGATGTAAACAGTCGTAAAACTTTTATTCGCCCTTTTGAAATTATTAATACCCAGATGAGGTTCATCGGGTGGTGTTGATGTACTCTTAGGCGAAGGCATCCTTTTCAAAACTAAGCCAATATTTGGAGAATTCCCCTCGCATTTAAAGCAAACGCCATAAACCAGACGCGACTGATTGGACGTGCCCGTTGCTAATAAGGACCGGCCGAAATCACTATACCTAAGGCTTATTAGATCATCGGACGATAACGACTGCTTTTGATTAAAAAGCATAGCCCGTAGCATAACCAGAGGTTATCTGATTTCGAAGATGAAGGTCGTTCAATCGATCATCCAATCTCGGCTAGTCAAGAATGGACGACCCTCGCAAACTGGGAAATGCTTCGGCAAGTTTTGCGAGTTCGAAGCACGCGCTAACTAGCTATAAAGTCCCTTAAACCCGAAATTGTTTGATGTTGATAGTGCTAAAAATTACTTTAATGCCCTATTCACAATGATTTTCCAAAGACGAAAGACGGCGTCATCTTGGAAACGACAGGCAATTCATTGCGAGAAAATGATTCACCATGGAGATTGTAATTTTTAGCACTAATCAACATCGAACAATTTCGGATCGACGTGTCGATCTGAATTTGGCCAGAGCGCCGTAGAGATTTGATTCGGCATGAAGATCATTCATCCCCGCCATCTTGTTTGGTTGACCGTCGACAGCACGGTGTGGTCGACAGAGCTGGGTTGGAGCCCTCTTCTAAAATGTTGGTCAACTCATCAACGAGGAAATGACGAAAAAATGACGTCTGTAAGTATATTGTGCGCATGCGCCATTTTCGTTGATCTGGGTCGGCGACGCATTGGGAGCCCATAATGCGGCAAAAAGGCTATGTGTATATGAAAGAAAAAATTATATCGAGTACAAACTCGGAGTTCCATCCCCGAGATATCTCGTTACGTGCGTAGGCAGGTTTATACGCGTGTACATAACTTCCAAAATCCGAAACTTCTGGTCCCGAGCATTTTGGGTAAAGGAAACTCAATCTGTATTTCCATTACTTCATGGACGACTCCAGCTCGCCAATCCTCGACGGAAAGGGCCTAAACATCCGTAAGCGATCAAAGGCGGAAACGTAAGGCAGACCCAGATCCGTGACAATGGGAAGGCTCGTGTCCACGACGTACTTTCGTTATCGCCTTTCTTCAGAGTCGCAGTTTCGTGTCCATAGAGCTGACGAAATGTGAATTTAATGGGGGAGTTTTCAACCGATTGTCGTGTATTTTCTTGCCTCCTGTCCTCCTCCCTCCATCTTTCAGTCCTAATGTCCGTCGGATTTAATGAGCCAACATAAATGTCATCAACGCGTGAGTAAATGAAAAGTTTCGATGGAGTGACAACGATTATGGCGGTGCGAATGCCCCCCATAACAGTTTTACGAGGACGCGAGCAAAGAGGGGCAAAAAAATGTGGACTTTCTCAAATGGGGAGCATCAATCCAATACTCCTTAAACCCTGTTTATTATACGCAAATATGATGAAGTGCGCCGTAAAATCTAGTATATTAAACTCCCTAGAAGACGCTTTAACAAAATTCCACGCGTCTCAAGATCATGTAGAAAACAAACCACTTATGGTTTAAATTCGATTTAACAGAAGATAATTTCCAAGATAAGTCATCGAATACATGTATACTGTGAATTTCAAGGTATTCTTAACTTATGTACGTGTTTAATCAGCATGCTCATGTTAGGGAGAACATCATTCCGTGTCCATAAAGGGCATTTTGCATAGGGGATAAGTATTTCCTACTGTTAAATTACGAATATTTTTGAGAAGACTAACTTGATACGCTTAGGTGTGTTAATTTGGAGATATCTTGTCAAGCTATAACCTATTTTCGTTTATAAAAATAAATGTGTCAATATCCCTTACACATTTTTGGTGCCTTAAAACCAAATATTCAGTTTTGTTTTTTTTTGGTTTTTTTTCCATTTATTTTCAATGTAGGCCTACATTTATTTTTTTGCATACTTTCCAGGTGGACGGAATTTATGGGATATTGTAATCATTAAATATAAATAAATTTGAGTAAGCAGCAAATTATGCACCTCATACGGTATTTGAACTTTTTGAAAATAAAGAAAAACAGCATCAGAGATTCAAAGAAGAATTTCGACCATGTTTTATTCGATATATCGCACGGTGTTGTGAAGGCATCGCAGTTTCAACTTCGCAATTCTAATTTTAAGAAAGCCACGGATGCACTGATGTCGTCTTGCATGTTTACATTGTACACTGTATATTCAAATTTCAGACGCTGCAGGCTTTCGAGGGAATCGACATTATGAAAAATCGAGTGAATGCGAACAAACTTACCAAAAAGACACGGGAACACATTTTCTGCTCTCCTATTATATACGATGCATTTCTAGAATGAGTTTCATTTCCTTAGCTGAGAAACAGAATATACGAGCTCGATTTTCGTCAAAGATTAGTTTCTAGACAAAGTTCGTCGCAAAGCAGTTTGTCTTCACGAACATTTTAGAAGGCTCAGTTTACAATGGTTTACAGATTTCAAACGTGTTGCGATAGTGTATAGATTTACAAGCATGTTAAGTTGACAGACTTACAAAATGCGGGATGGTGCGCAGATTTATAAAAGTGGCATTTACGAAACAACCTCGAATATATTTTAAAAGCAAATGCATTATCGGATGAGAATCACGATTTCTCTTTGTCGTATACACACACATAATAAAATGAAAGAAACATCCATTTCAAACTGTATAAGAAAAAAATGTTAAAACTATATGCAGGAAATCTGAAATCTAATCTAAATATCCTACAATCGTGCTAGACTCTAAGGAGACAAACTGGCAAACTCCTGAAGCTGTTGAGAGTGGAATGATGCTCCAAATACTTGTTTTCATCCAAGGAAAAAAATAAAAATAAAAAGGATTCAAATCCATGTTTATTTCTGAAGGATTTGAGTCTCCCTTCCTTCATCCGATTACGGACAGCGAAATAATGCTAATAAGGAGCTTATCGATTAAAAAAGGTTCCCCTTAAAAAACCTCAATATACACTCTTAGGGCCTTCGCATTTAATGATTTTGCGTTTCAGGAAGCAGCTGGTTCAGTTTTCAAGAGTCTTTGCCCCGCGACAATCAAAATAAAGACATAAATATTTGAAAATTTCTCTTTGCCACGAGCGCAATGATGTAGAAAAAACATAGCGAAATAAAATAAGACAATTGTGGCAGCTTCGAAATTTATTTTCCTGTAAGCAATGCTAGACAGCCATTTTCATCCATTATAAGGGAGCACAAATTGCTTCCATGTACGCAGCCTCGAGATAAATCGTTTCAAAGTACAACTACATTTCCCGTTCAATGGCATCGAAGCATTTTTTAATTTTCTGTTCGATTCGTTATAAAGAGTATAGAAAACTTGCACATGACGTCACGCAGCTCGTTTGTGTGGCTTACTGTACATTGTGGGGTACATGAATTCGAGAATCGTGGCTCTTATTATTCTAAAAACTAAGAAAATGCACCATTAGATACTGTCATTTACCCATGAATAATTTTTTTATCCGAAAGCAAACCAAAAATTATTTGAATGTTCTCGTTTATTTATAAATAACTAATTAAATAAAAGAATAATGCAAAATTATATATGACCTGCTGCCAGCATGTGCATTTATCTATAGCAAATGCAATCATTTTTGCCACAGTGTAATTATGAAGTAATGGCGAATTTGATTGGGCCAAAAAATCTGCACTAGTGCAGGCTACAAGGTAAGGCATAAGTCCGCATAATCGGCAGTATTGCAGGCAGCAGGCGCAAAAAGACTTAACAGACTTATGCCTCACTTTGTAGCTTACACTAGTGCAGATTTTTTGGTCCAATCAAATTCGCCATAACCCAACATGCCTGATCTAGGCGGAGCCAGCACGCGTCGTCTGCTTGTGGAAGTTATCTATAGACTTAAAACAATGTTCTTTTTTGCTCGTTTCTTATTGGTGTTCATTGAACGATCTGTTTTTCTCCGCGAGGGATTGCGGTCATACTACTTAACTAAAAGCTGGAGCGCGACATCCATGCAGGCATCCCTCAAAAAGAGAAAAATCCAAAGATTTTCTCAGCGTAAAGCAAAATTATGCAAATTCCACTTCGCAAATCCTTTCGGATAAGCAAGTCGCGTATCTAAAGAGATGGATGAATGGCTGACTGATTCATTCAAAAGTAATCGATTGACGCCAAAATTCAAGAAGACAGCTCATCAAGTTCACACTATCGCTTTAGGCTGTCTTGAATCCGATAACTTCAATGTTCAGTAACGAGAAAAAAAGGGGGGGGGGAGATTTTTCATCAACGCCATACAATTTCCTTTCCAGTAAATACCGCCATGCATTTTTGAACTTTTTTCTTCAAGTTATTTTTTCCTTCAATTTAAAAAACTTGACAAATTATAAAACTGATTCAAAATCATACGTTAAAATATTGAAGGTCAATTCACGAGTTTGGAAATGTTGCAAAAACTTATTTTCAAAAATCCAGATTTTTTTCCAACGTGTCCTGTCAATGAGTATACGAGGCTCCAATTTTTTTTAAAAAATATTTGCATATTTGAACAGTCCACCAATTTGTAAAGTTGCTGATCTTAAATTAATTATGACGTCTGAATTGAGGCTATACGATATTTTGCAATACAATTGCATTTACTGCAAAGCGTTGTAGATAAAATCCTGCAAGACTCATGCCCTATTCACATCCGCCAAATCCGTACCGTAATTACGTCACGTGCATAGTCGCGCATGCGCACATGACCATACACGTATACGTATCCTATGATGTGTATGATATTCGTGTTGCATTTTTATTAAGTACAGGGTGTCGCCGCATTTTCGCCACACCCCATGATGCTTAGCAACGAATTTGTGTCCGGGGACATGAAATTTTGCCATAAAATGCTATCAGATAGGAGTTTATTAGAAGCTATTTTCGTCGTCATTTAATCCTTTTTGTCCCTCCCAGTATTAGCCCAAGGTTAGGCAATTTATTTTGCACATACAGTAGGCGAGTCGTAAATGTTAACGCTATTACACGCATGCATTATTCATAATTGCGCAAAGCGCGAGGAGTGCTCAACTAGTATTTCATATGTCGCGCGTTACACGCATTCATTAAATTCTCCCGATCAATACGACCATGCTAATCATGCGCAATTTCCGCTAAAAATGTTGACATTTTCGCCCGTTTATATACGGCCAGAATCTAGCGTTATCTCTAGCCAAGAAAGATTTACGAGGTAGGCCCTAAACGGTTCCGAGTTAACGCTATAGTAGTTCAATCAACCAGTGGTGGTCATTGAAATTAATGCTCTCGGGACAAAATTCTCGATGCAGCGCTGTCAGATTTACAGGATATGGAGGGAATTTTAAAGTTGCTTCTATAAAACGAACGACAATCTCGTCAACTGAAAGAAATTGGACAGCGAGTTGCAATTTCCATAGAAAAATAAATAAAAAGCAATCCAATTTCGAAAAAGAGAACATGACAGGCAATCTTAAAATCCTGCATCATCCGGTTTCATTTTTGATCTTTTAGAATTTTGTTTGGTATTGGAAAATGAAATTGTCCATCCGTTGCACTGATGGCGCTCAAAAAACGCTGGACCCGATTGACGCTCGCTTCGGATGAATCAACAGGTTGTGCGCTCCGCTTTATTCATTCGGCCATTTTACCCTGGAGGATTCACCGTCGGAATGCATTCGAGGAAATTTACTTTACAAATTTCATGGTCGGTTGGTTGGTTTGTGGGTTTTTAACGTTGGCCTATTTTTTGCACACGAGCAAATTTAATGAAAAGTGCAACTGGACTGATCCGTGGAAACCTGGTATTTATGTCCCTATTTGAGCGAGGCAAAATGCGAGTCAATAATTCCCGGGCCTTTTAACGGGAGAATAACGCGGAAAAGATAGCAATAACGGATAAGATATGCCAAAAAAGCATATGACGTAATTTAACTTCCATTTCCTTCCTTATCCCTGCGGCTCTTTTTCATATAAATCATCATCAAAAAACGAGAAAAAAATCAACACAGCAATCGCGGATATTTGTGGACGTGGTGAATTGATCCTCTCCCCATATTCTATAGACAGTATATGAAAAAAAAGCGGAATGATTCAATGAAAAAAAATGAAATATCGGAAAAAACCGATTCAGATATAAGTTTGGGAATCATTGAAGTTCTAAGAAACCCGGAACATTAGTCCACATGTACAGTAGAAATTCGTTAAGACTAATCTCGATGGACGTCATAATTCATCTTTTAAACCGTATAGTTCGTATTATCGGAAGTCAGAAAAAACATGATTTCCACGATAAGAATTGAACGTTTCATCGAATCATATCCCACATGAAAGATTATGCAACTTTTATTGGAGAATAACTAACGGGTTACTTATTCCCCAATAAAAGTTCAACAATAACAATAACGTGCATGCCTTTTTTCACATTGTCTAAAGTTCATTTTCACGTAAATAGCGCGATGCTCTTGAAACTCGAAAATTCATTCGTTTTGACCGAAAAATATGTAATATCCAAATTCGGAATTCTTCTTCAACGAGAAGGAAATTAACATTATTCCTCCATATCTTAAAACGGGGACTGGAAATGAATTCATAAAATGAGAAATTCGTATTCGCTTTCCAAAACAAGGAAAAATCCCAGCACGCCGAGGTCATGAACTCGTTACCCATTTTCGTGCCCATCCGCGACATACAGGAAGCGCTATTAAGGCACTCGACGAAAAGACAGGAGGACCGCTTACTGGTTCGATAAAACTATTTTATTTGGTCATCTATCGCGGTTTACGACGACCAATGCCGTTCATACCTTCCTAACTGAAATCGATTTTCTTTATCAATTTTACTATTGGGGCGAATATAAAGGTCCACTAAGAGAAATTCATCGAGGACAGTACGTGCGGGGGAGGCGGAAGTATTATTACGACACTGGATGCTCCAGAAAAAAATATCTATACGAGTGTGTAAGAGATGAGAGGGCGCATTCTTCATTACACGAAAATTCAAAAGCTCGGATAAAAAAAATGAGGCGAGCGATAGTTTCAATTAACTTTTATGAGAAGTGAGCCGTGTACGCGCCACGGGCCAGCCACATAAAACGGCTCAAATCTTCGAAACCAATTTCATACCGAAGTTAAGTTGCGGAAACGGAAACACGCCCGCATGCACTTCTGAATGTCAATAAATATCCCGATGCGGGGGAGATATACAGCCATGCACTCGGCGAGAAAACATTTCCCCAGAAAAAAATTGGTCTTAATGAGATCCTCTCCAGAATCTATAAGATATTCTACTCGGTTAACTTTGTTATTTTGCTTTCCGCATCGAGGCTATACCAAGTTTGGCGTTAATGAGGAGACTTTCTGGCCTATTCAATCATCTTTTGCATGCCATCAACAACAGGCACGTATTTAATGCTACGCTCGTATCGCAATATTTCCACATGGCCAATTTCATAATCCAACGCCGAGATGATAGTGTATTTCCCTCAGCTCATATATAGGTTTCAATGATTTTAGAGCTGATTTTGCAGCTGAGAAAAACAATTGCCTAACGCAGATTTTCACATTGCCAATTTGCCATTTTCGATGCTTCCGATTAAAGGTACGCGCACACCTACCGGCACGGCACGCACCGCGCCACCGCACGGCAGGATGCATAGGATTTTCTTTTACGGGGTCGCACACTAGGTTCGGCATTACATTCTATTCTATGCGGAGATCCGATGCGTCCCGTGCTGGTAGGTGCGCGATGTCCCGTTGCCTTTAACAAGACAGTATTTTTTCCCGGTCCATCCAGCGCGTGCCCTGACGGTAGGTGTGCGCCTACCTTAACAGTATCCAGATCTCTCGTCGTTACATTTTGCTGCTTTGAAAATGATACGAGGGGCCGTCCATAACTTCAGTCACGAATTTTTCCGCAGCTATCATCCTAATTACCCCATGTTCTCCAAACTTTCGAAGCCTTGCTCGAAAGACGTCACGCATGTTCGATCCCTTCAATCTGAAAATGATCCTCGAACGTGCTCAACGCGCAATTGTAAATTTTACAAACTCCCCCAACCTCGTTATTTTGTTATTCGAGGCCGATAATGGAAATCTCCCGCTTTACCCATTTGGGTTGAATTTACGAAAACGCTGGGGGTGAGCTATACTCTCGGGACATTGACGTTCTCGCGGCGCTTTATCGTAACAAAAGGGTCGGTCATAAATTCCGTACACCATCAACGTATACTTGGCAATTTTGCGTCTGTATAGTGAATTATAGAAATCCACGAGCCCGACGCCCGCATTCACATTCGCGGAAATTGCATCTCCGCTGGATTTACGATCACTCCGTCGACACAAAGGTCTTAATTCACGCACCTTCGTGGCATTAACGGTGTCGAAAGATTATTTTTAAACTAAACTCGTACTTAATGTGAATTGCATCGGTTGCGAAACTGAGAAAATCCACGTACATCGCGACCGAATAAGTTTGGGTCGATGTGGGTCAAAAGCGTTCTCAAAGGTGCTACTTTAATAATCGATACACGAATCGATACCACGGGGGACCCTTTATTCTACGCCAAAAATGAAACAATACGATCTTAATTAATATTTAAAAATCGAGCCATGGCATCCTGCGGAGTCAATTTGCGAGCAATTATCATTTAAGTTATCTGCACGTAATAATGAGATAATGACGTAACCGAACGCCCGCCACTCATTTTCACTCATAGTTTTTAACAAAATGTTCAGCCATATGGAACTTGCCCGTTCTCGCAGCATTCGAAGTGTAACGTAACGCGCTTCGAGATGCTGTTGCAGAAAAAGATAATAGCGTCATTAGGTTACGCAATTACTTATAATTCGAGAGCTTATTAAATCGTCGAAACAAAGTACAGATTGTAGGAAAATTTAGCCTCCGACAGTTTTCCCCATCACTTTTGTTATTGGCCTATATACGGTACTATATCTTGAACTAGCCGGCATCGCCCGGACGAACTGCCTGGCATCGCCAGGATTTGGTTTAAAGGGAGGGGATGTATTTGAGTTTAGTAACCTGACGTGTGGATCAAAAGTTGTTGCGGAACAGAGATCCACAAGATGGACGCATTTTCTTCTTTATAGATATAGAAAAGAATTACTCGCCATTTTTATACGGTGCACCAAGATGGCCGCTGGCTGTACGAGCGTCATTTCGAGCCGGACGTTGCATGTACATGCATATAAAACAGTGCTGAAAATGTATCGCATCCCTTTGGCAATATAAAATAAGGAAACGTGGATGGAAAAAGAGCATTAACTAATAATGGGTTTGGAAAAGGGGGACAGACAGGGCCCTCCAGAGTCATCGTTTCGTGGCGAGGATCCCCATTTCGCGAGACATTATGCAAATAGCACTTACCAGAACGTGTTTACTCTATAGCAGCATACACTCAGCTTAATCCTCGAGCTCAGCCAAGGCCAGTTCTACCAATAGGCTCGATCATGGCAAAATGGACGGTATTTCCGTATGTATATATTTGTTCTCTCTGCGATAAAATCCCGTTATCGGTTAGAGGATGATTTACGACACTACTCGCGTCTATAGTGACGCCACCTGAACCCGAACCAAGCCTTGCTAGAAAACAAACGCGATACTTATACACTTTGGCAATTCCCGTCTTTGTAATAGAATTATGAAATGATAGCTTTCCGTTACGTAGAAAATCGAACGGGAGAGTGAAAAACTGAGCTGCTTCCTCACGTGTTCCAAAATCGAACGTTCGAATCGCGAGATGGCTACTCTCGTTCCAATCTCCAAATAGAACTATGGCGCTTCTAGGAATTGCCTAACTATACATATACGTGTATGATTGCACACCCACCTGAACCTTTATGAAAAAGTAAATCTGTTTGAAATAATCGAATATATATTTTAGTATTAATTATTAACTATTAAAGTTTTAAAATCATTACTAGTCATAAAATATTCAACGATTGTTTACATACTTTGATAACGTACAGCACGTGCAAAAGTAACGCTTTGCCTTTTCTGCCGATCGATATAGATAGCTTTTACGAGCAGACGACGCGTGCTGGCGCCACCTAGATCAGACATTGTGGGGTACTTTACATTTTATGTGGTTGTCTTTGCTATAGATAACTTGCATGTAACGTAACGCAGCTCGTGGGCGTGGCTAACATGGCTCGATTTACATCGCGTTTCGATGCTGTTTTGCAGCTACAAATCAAAAATTGTATGAATTTTCTCGTTTATTTCTAAATAAATAATTAATTAATAGATAATTAATTAATTTATCTATAGCGAAGGCAATCATATTTTTGCCACAATAATATTACGATGTACCCCAACATTTCTGATCTAGGCGGAGCCAGCACGCGTCGTCTGCTGGTGAAAGTTATCTAAAGATACGTTGCACATGCCGAAGGCACATTTCATTTTGCAATATGGAAAGTAGCCTACCCAACATCACGCCCAAAATGTATAAAGAGTCACATTAGGTACGCCCACGAGCTGCATGATATCATGCACCGTTCAAGTATTTCATTATTTCACTATTCAATTTTTCAAAAATATGTAAACATCTCTAATCCACAAATTGCACAATCAACGATGGATGTTCTGCGTTCACAAAGCGAAAATGTCAGCACCCACCAAGAACGACCCCCTCAAAAATAGGCAATCACCGCGAGCTTTCGTGTTATGTTGGTTTGCCAACAAATTAGGCAGCGATCGCTAGAAAATTTTCTATTCAAAAAAAGTGCCCACACATCCATAAATTGTCAAGGTTGGGCTCGCGTGACGCATGCAAAATTATAGAAAAAGGCCAGTCGAATAAGAAACCTGCGTGGACTCTTTAGAATGACGCAAGTTTGCTTACATAAACACAGCAATCATTTCAACATATTCATGACGACGGACGAACTCTACCAACGCTCGATGGAACACTTTCGAAACCGTCCGCAAATGGCGTAACCTTCGAGTACGCTACGAACCAAAAGTTCGTACCGTACATATTCTATGACTTTCGAGGACCTCTTTTAACAGAATTTCTTTTCGATGCAACTAACATCGATTTACTTTTCTCACTTTCAGTTAGGTGACCGTGAGACGTTCCGCTAAGACGCCCACCATGCAACATGTCGGCCGTCACGTGTGGCAACAGCAACATCAGCAGCGGCAGTAGCAGCAGCAGCGCCACCTCGGGGCTTCCTTGCGGGGGCGGTGGCAGTGAGGGACAGTACGACCAACCCGTGTTGCCCAACCACAACAACCAATCGCACGTGATCGTGTACGTGGTGGTCATCCTGGTGCTCTACTTCTCCATCCTGTTGGTGCTCATCTGCCGCTACGTGCGCAAGGAGCGCAACCAGTTCCGACTTCCGGCCTACATCAACAGCGGCATCCTGAAGAAGGAGCGCTACAACCGATGCGCGCGCGACCTGGAGACCAGTCACCTGAGCACGGTGTCCACGCAGATGATGATGGACAAAGAGCCGCAGCAGCAGCCCACCAGCGCCCTCTTGGCGACGCCCAGCGTCCTAGCCCATATGGACACGGCCGTATGACCGTCAATGAAGAACAACTCGTGACTCGTGTAGTTTTTTCTATTTAATAACCGCGCAAAAACAACATTCACGTGACAGGTTAAAAGAAGGATTAGGTGCTTCGACGCAACATGAATAAAAGCAACCTTTTACGCGTCGTAGGAATAAAACTTTGCCAGATTCGTTCTATTTTCAAAGAAGAGGACAAAAAGGAAATGTTACCATTTAGTATGAGCACCATGAAGAAATCGTAAAACATGGCTTTACGAAAGTCATGAACAACCTTTAAATTCGGACTTCATTTTCCAGAATGTCTTGTGGCGATCAGAAAGACGGAGAAAAAATTGTATCAAAATGACTCAGATTTTATACTACATGTAAAGAGTCCCATTTGAATAAGAAACATCCACGAGAAATGTCTCAGAGGGGTCCAATTTTAATCCGATTTCGATTGTTATTTCCACTTAACTTTTTCATTTAAAAAATGTGCGAGAACAGTACACCTTTATCTGGGTACATTTTAATCGAGAGATCGTTTATCGACCACAAGTACTTTCAGAGATAGTTTTTAAGCTTGAAATTGAAGGCGAGCCTATTTACATTCTCTTTTATATTTGCAACAGTATTAATTATAACCTTAATAAAATGTAATTTACGTTATGAAACCGAGCATTTTTGATAAAATTCAATAACTTGTTGATAATTAAATGAGATTATATTTACTCCTCTTCTAATTAATTTAAATAGATCCAAATATCTCCGAAAAAAATCAATAAGTGAAACTAAATATGGATGTTCTCCTATATATATTCCAGCTAAGAGCTATTCGTTCTATTCTAATCATTCATTTGTAAAAATACTTTTGCTAAAAAGGAAAGCGAGCGATTCGTATCATTTAAGACCTCGCAGGCATACTCGATTTTTATAACCAAAGTAGCTAATTTAATTTATTAAACAGGTTAGATAACATGAAACTTTTCAAATTTATTGAATTCAAATTCACATTTTGAATTTGACGGCATGTAAATAAAGGGATATTATCTGATATGCTTTTACTTAAGTTACGAGTTTGTTTATTTAGCATTGATCTACAGTATTGAGATAAATTGCGATTTCGAAAAAAAGGTTTGAAATGAGTGAAAAATCCGTTTCGAATGAGGTTGAATTATATACAGGGTGTCTGAAAAATCTGACACAAAGGGGAAATTAACACTTTGGCAAAACATAACTTCGTTCACAAAATATTCTCTACATGATTGCCAATCCATCGTAAATTACCCTTCTAATGCGCGCCTTTAAATTATCCATGTTCTGGATCTTTTCCCGTTACATCATGACCTTCACGTGCCCTCCCCATAGGTCAAAATCGAGTGAAGGGAAGTCTGTACACATTGCAAGCCATCAAGTGGCCGGAGAAAATAATTCGAATAAGTCAACAACACGACCAAAAAAAAAAAAACGTTAGTTATCAACGACGTTTCGCCACCCATATGGCATTCTTCAAGTTTTACTGTTAAAATTACAATACAATGCAAACAGTTAACAATTATAAAGTTGTGATACAATCCAGAGCGCTAAAGATTAACGGGAAAAACGTAAAAAAAAGCAATGAGCTGTAAAACACTAAGCTGCACGTTGTTTTGAACTTTAGCTTGTTCTGTGCAGTTTAGTGTTTTACAGCTCATTGCGTTTTTAACTCTTTGCTTTGTAGTGTGATTTTTAACAGTAAAACTTGAAGAGTGCCACATGGGTGGCGAAACGTCGTTGATAACTAACGTTTTTTGGTCGTGTTGTTGATTTATTCGAAGTGAAATCTGTGTATGAAGAATTTTGGAGACATCCCATATTAATTTCTATGTCTGGAGACGTTTGGGGCACCCTGTACACCTAGTGCCTTTTAAAAATCCATAATGCAAACAAGTAAAGAAATTCCTAAATGAAAATAGACGGATAGGAGATTACTTCAAAAAGACAAAGATGCACACTTCGAATAACTCGGTTAATCAGTCTTTTCGAATGGTGGAGTCTACTGTATCTATAGTGAAATATTTCAGCTGTAAACGGTACTTACAGTATACGGTATTTCGAGATCGATAACTTTGTTACGGATCTAACAAAATTCCGTCAACACATCTTGAAAATCAACTTGCATTCGAAAGCCATTTTATGCACAGTTACAAAAAAAGGGAAGTACTACAAGATCAATGTTTTTTTTTTTTCAAATTTGCTCGATAGAATTCGATTTTGACGGAAATTGCAGCTGGTTCATGATGAATCAATTTTTCTTACTTAAAAAATACGTTTCTCGTACATTTTTCTTTTATCAAACCACGGCCTAAGAACATGCAGTTTTATTTGCTAGCTGTCCTTCTTCTGTAGATATACATTAAACGCAAATAATTTCATTATTGTATTAGTATATTAATATATTATTCGCTTTAAAAAAAATACCGGATGTTGGCACTGCAAGGCAACTCGTTTGATGTTAAGGGCAATTCAAAGAAGGCGTCCTCAAATTTTAAAAAAAAATGGATTCACCCCTATCCCCTGGCCCTTACACGAGGACGTCCTTTTTGAATATCCTCGTACTATTCCAACAAAAAAAACTTCTAATTGTTTTCGGGAAAGTCTTCTGTAAAAAGAATATACATTTTTGTATATTTTCATAACTTACGTATATTTGTTATTTGTTTACGCAAGTATATAGGTCAGCGAACACGTTCTCTAAATCGACGATACGCTGGAAATGCGACAGATTTGGAATAAGAAAATTGATCGCCACACAATTTCGATCGGGTCACGAAAATAGTTGACGTTGATCGTAACGTTTGTTGTACAATTATGAGACTTTATAAATTGCGTTTTCAACAACTCGTTTTTTACGGTATACGTTTCCTAGCGGGAGTATATAGCCTTATTTTAAAAATCAACATTTGAAAATGTTATTGTACTTCGCTCTCGTTCACTTTCGGGCACCTGTTTCACATAACTGTAAAAAACACCACGCGTGAAGATTGCAAAAATCGCTAAACTAGGTTGAACGAACTGGGTTCGTGTATTAAGTTAAAGTAATATCATCGTGTCTATACCGTTAAAAAGCAGCTCGATTTTGGTGCATTTTCCAATGAACCTGGAGCCAGAGGGCCGTTCATAAAAAAAAATAGAAAGAGAACGAAGATGCGCCGCAACGCAGGATGCCGAAATGGGACTACAATGTCGCTGTTATATTTCCGATAGTCTAGATTAGTCACGTGGAAATATTTGTAAAAATTGCCAATTCTGCCTGGATGCACCTACATAGTCAAAGTAGCACGAAAAAGGGGTTTCCATTTTTTTCGATATTCATACATCCCACTGCTGCACGCTCGCGTATACACGAATGTCTAAAGCAAGCAAATCATACGCGCCACGGAGTTAAATACGATGAGTATGCGCTTTTTTGTGAATGAACGAGAAGTTAATATAATGATCGAGCGATGGAAAAAATTGAAATCCATGAGATTTCATAAGAAGTGCAATTGTGCATCTTCTCATAAGCACGCAGACGCGCGTGCCATGGAAGAAGATATCTCGTCTGGAGCACTCCTCTTCGCGGGATTATCGGTATTTGACATGAAAGGCAACATACGCTAAACCGCATCCAGAAGACCGTCTTATTAATAATAAATGCAATGCGGGGCCTGGATTTTTCGGAGCATATTGCACGAGTCCAATTAGCGATGTCTCGCAAATCCAGCGCCAGTTGCAAAATTAACGATCCGATGAGAAATGCATTTGGTCGTACGTCGAACGTATCGCAAATTGAAAGCAACAATCAATAAGTCAGCCGATGAGGAAGTCGGTGAAATGGAATGATTGAAAAATCCTAAAGCAGAAATATCGCTATAAATACACTCTTTTCATATATAGTGCACGAAGTATTTGAATAACCGCTGTCAACATTGATTCTGTCAGTATACAGTGCTTTTGATTCGACAAAAAAATAAACCTTTCCAGATTCATTTCAAACTCAATTTTCAATAACTGGATTAAATTATAAGTAAACTCGCCGCTCTAGAGTGGTTAATTTTTACGCGTCATCTCCCATGCACGAACGAAAGATTGGTGAAGAAAATAATTCATCTTATAATCCCTGAAAAGCTCGATGAAGCTCGGATCCGTGCAAGAATTGCCACTACAAACGCACTCGAGTTTGGATGTTCCGTTTAATTAAAACGTACTTCGAAAATCTCAGATGCTCGTTATGCAAACCGAGTGGGTTTCACTAATTAATGGTGGCACGATTTAGACAACTCTTATAACATACTTGGAAATGTTGTTGCGCGAGATTTCCTAGCACAACAGAAGCACCAGACCAGGACTTTGGTCCAAACTTGAAAGACGCGCTTCAATCGTTTCGAAAAAGTCGGGATTTTTATCAGCTTTTCAGTTAAAGCTGCATGCAAAATTTGCGCCGCTGCATGGTAAATGAGCGAGGAAAAGAGAAACACCATAAAAACTAAAAGAAACCGATTTTCACAGTAAAAAAAGCAAAGCAACGTACGAATGACGTCGTAAAACCAAATTTGCCTTATACCGAGCATGCATCTCTTAAACGCAGTAATATAGTTCTAATGTGCCAGCGTTTGTTTTCTAATTAGACGAAAACCTAATGCAGCGCTATGTTGCTCAAGCGTGATTTGATTTTTAACATTTCATGCCTTTTTTTAATTAACCAAAGACTGACTAAAAGACAGGAACAGCGATCTAACTACATAATTTCACGGGTAATAAAAGCACTACGGACTCCAAACATATGGGCCTATCCTATCCTAAAATATGTCCGCATTAATAATGCGCGAAACGGAAACAGGCAATTAATTTTCGTTGTAAAATGCATATCAGTTAATTGCCTTATAGTCTCAACCAACGTCTAACGGAGATGCGCGATATTACGCCGCAGAAGTTAGCTCAAAGTTAACGCGAAAATTACTGCAGCTTTATACATGTACCGTACGTACAGAGTTGGAAAACAAATGATAGTCATTTTTCTTCATTGTGTTTTCTATAGCACAGCAACACTGAACACAAATTCACCAACATTCAGAAAACGAGAGTAGAAAAGTTATCAATATATGCAATCTGCATGTTCTCGAACAAGAACAAAGCAATATGTGCTACGAAAAAAATATAGAAAAATACGAAAAATACGAGAAAAAAATATTCCGATATTGAATTTCTGAAATGGAAATAAAAATGTGGGTTGCTAACATGGCAATTCACTTTGGAATACTCAATTGCTTAGTAATTCTGCCCTTTGTGAACAATCATTATAGCTAATGAATGTATAATACGATCATTATTTGAGTATTTGTTTTCAGTCGTAGCAACTATATTTGATTAGAATAACGGAAACTCGTTTTAAGAACGAAATGTGATGTCTGATTGGCGTCATTGTAAATGCAGGTAAGAATCAATTCTTCACAATGTGACTGGTCCGAATTCAGATTTCGATAAAGTGACAGGCGAAAAAATGACGAATAATACAAGTCCAACTGCAGGTAGTAAGTTAAAAAATCAATTAACAAGCTGACCATGAACAGGACTATGAATTCGACGCCTGCATCCAACTATCTAACTATGCAAGGTGTTGTCTGCGAAGTGTAAATTGAAAAACTTCCCAGCGGAAATCCTTCAAGTTCTTGACAATTCCATTAAAATCAAATTTGTGAAATGCGTCAGAAAGTCGGTCACCCAGATGGAATCAAAGAATGAAAATCTGCATAAAGCCCTCCAATCACGCGAGTCATTCAAAACTGACCGATTGCTTTCTCGAAATTTGTTTGGGAACATGAATGCTGTTCTTCTAATCAGCAGGTCCGTCATGCATTTACTCATTGAAGAGGATCCATTCATTTCTACTTCTTTTGCCTTAACAGTTTTCCGCATCAAACTGGCACGATCACGTGGTCGGATCGAGTGGCGAGCGGGTCTACAGGGTATCTTTATTACGCATTAATGCCGCTCCGATTCGGACATCATAAAAATCAAGTTATCTTCCCAAACCAATGGAGTGAACGAAAGCGCAACAAAAAGCTCATCACGATGGAAGATCCATAAAATGAAAGGCTCGAGAGGTTAAAAGATGCCATTTTCCATCGCGCATCAATCCTTAGTGGATTTCAATTAGCTCGGCATTAACCTGCTCTTGACAATCACAACTGGTGGCAAAGATGACCACTTGGAGTAAGCACCATAAAATAGTGGTCAATTTAAGATGCGATAAAAAGTAAATTGACGCCATTTAGAGCGAATTTGGGAAAAACTAAAGCGTGGATATCGACGAATTTTTACCAATATTGACGGTCATTCGGTCCGTTGTCAAAATCGGAATAATTCGTATACAACAGTTTCTATAAAACTTAATTCAATGTAATTTTTTTTTTTAAAAAAAAAGTCTGATTAAATGTATAGTTTCGGAATCTGTCGCCTTATTTTTAATGTATTTTCTCGATTATTAAGGTCGGTTAATTCGTTGGTTAAGCATGAGAACATAAAAAGCCAATGGAATGAATAAACGCAATGCTTCTATCAATGTAGAACAACATGTTGTTCTCAAAATAAGTTGTGTTTTTTGGATTAAACGCTCAGAGTAAACTAAACATTGGTTCAGAAAAAAGCGATGACTAAACAACATTTCTAAATAGTGTATAGGCTAAAATGTGCATTGTGAAACACGAGACAGTTTCTGTCTGAAGTCATTTAAATTCAATCAATAATATAAGTTAACTCAGATGATTGGATATGACATGAGGAGATTGGTAATAAGCCAGAGACCGCGTGTCCATAAAAAGTGCATGGAAGTTGCTTTCAAATCTATAATTTTAAAAAAACCTCGCAGCAATCGTAAGAGGAAAACTTGTAAACGTAAACAGATCTTAAAAGATCACAACGCTTGCAGCTGACTTAAATGAATAGATCCCTGAAATAAAACCTTCTAGTTTGGGCCAGGAAAATTCTTGGCACGGAAGCATGATGAGCTTCTTGGTTTTAAGATCTACTGTATATCATTAATTTGTTAACTCCCAAGCGTTAAGGCAACAATTCTTGGATATAAATAAAACTTAAGCATCGCCCTGTATATATTTTCCACTTTTAATAACTGCTATGCAGCGAAATTGTCAAGGTCACTGCGTGCATAACTTAATACATAGCACTTAAGTCAACAATATTTACACACTTTCACTATATTAATTAATTTGAAAACAAGCGCTATTCATAACACCGCAACATGTAATTAACAACGCACTTGCGTTTAAATCAATACAATAGAATACTTTCATTAAAATCCTACAGTAAATTATTGCTGCATGTCTGAAAGTCCAGGCTTTTACAATATATTGTAGAAATGAGAAAAAAAAAAGAAGAGCGTGAGCAAAGAAAACGTTTCGAATAGAATATTTGTAAGACTATCTGTATTCATAACCGCCTACTATTAATGTTAAAATTCCGAACACCACTCGTGTTTATAGCAATTTAACCATAGCAAGATTTCAAATTCACATTTTGAATTGAGCATTGCTCGCATACTTTCAAAGTAAATAAGACGAAAAACTTCGGGTCGTATAAAGCAGATGTGAAAAGTATAAACTGCACATGTAGCCTACGGTGGGGAATTGCGGCAATGTTTCGAAATTTTAACATCGCTGATTAAATTGTTAGCACACGTGGCGCTGCATCAAGCTTCGCAGATATACGACCAATAGTCATCGTACGAATATCGGTGCATTGTGAATACGGCAAATTCTATATATGTATCATAAAGAAGAGCTGCATGTCCCGAGCGTTGTGGATGGACGGATTAATGCATTCCTGGTTCCGGGGCCGCGGTTATACGGAGCCCCGCAGCGAAACGTTACGTTTTTTTCTTTCTTTTGTACGTGATGACGCAACACGCGTACAAAACGAAAAAAAAAATCCTTCCGCGACGGGCCTCCGTATGTTTTCCGGTTCGTTCATTACAAGGCTTACTTCGTAAAATCGACGACCACTCTACTACGGATGGCGCTGAAGTTCGCCTAAACTTTCGGCTCGCAGCGCCATCTATGGCTATTTGGATCAGCAGCGATAGTCGCCGCGGCGGAAGTGGCAGCTATTTCACGCTCATTCTTCTCTAAAAATCGCTACTTTTTCCCGATGATCGATTCGACGGAGAAGGAAATAAGCGGCCGCCGGCTGCTGGGCGCCGAAGAGGAGGCTATGGCGCTGGGCCTAATGGAGTTACGAGGGGAAAATTGCGCTCCTTTCATTTCCTGCTGAAACGCGACAAAGGCGTTTTCGTCGTCCCAATCTTTCGCTTTTTCGAGTTCGCCAAAATCCTCCGAAGCGGACACGTTGACGGAAGACGACGATGACGAATAATTGCTGTTTTCGTCGTCCTGGATCTTCAGGTTCGAAAGCACGGAGACGGCGACGGCTTCCGTCGCGTCGCCGCCAATCGCCCGTGTAACGTCCACCGAGTGGGGCGCGAGCGTCGCTTCATCGCCCGGCTTTCCATAGCAGCCGCCGCCAGGGGGCGTTGGAGGCAACCAAGAGGAGGGAAAGCGCAGCAGCGGAGGCGCGTCCGCGGCGCCATCTACGCGCCTGCAGTTCCTCGAGCACGTCGTCCGGCTGGCGGCGTCGGGAGCGACGTTCCCGCCGTTGGGGCGCAGCAGGCGTAAGGGCAGGTCGTCCCCTGGCGGCAGCGGAAAGCGTCTCTCGTTGAAATGCTGGATGAACTTGGACAGGTTGCCGTCGCACCCCTGCCACACGAGCTCCAGGACGTTGGGGTTGAAGGTCGGAAACAGCCGGGTGAGAAACTCGCGACGGGCGGCCGGACAATGCGAGTCGCCGATGGCCAAAGCGCCGTCCTGCAGCGCCACGGTGGGAAAAGCCGCGAGAGGCACGGCGGAAGTCGCCGCCGCCATCTTGTGCAGGTGGGCTAGGCGCTCCCGTTCCATCATCACGCTCTCCAGCTCCTTGTCGGCGAAACAGCGCCGCTTGCGCATGCGGTCGTTCATGTAAGGCAACAGCGAGCGTAGCGCCTCCAGCGGCGGCGCGCGGCTCAAGCGCGTCTTGTAACCTGGTTTGAATAAACGACAGAAACCATGAAACCTGCTTTTTCAACACGATCGATGGTCAGTTTTAGTGATGCGAAAAGCATGCACCATAGGGCAACGTCATGCGAGCATTCGTCCAACGCAAATGCAAGTAATGAAACGCTGCTAATAGAAGATTTGTCGAACGTACGAGGTCGTCTACGTGCTAGGTCATAAGCATCGGATGCACTATAGATGGCGCTGGTCCAGTATTTTCGAGCGATTTTTGAACTCACCATGCATTAGTTCGAATGTAATTTCAGAATTTCCTCCCATAAATAAATGAATAAATAAATTTTATTCAACACGAAAAGGCATGGGAAGGTTTAGAGATAAACGCTTATACCCAACCTGGGTTAGTATACAACCTGTACATAGTTAGACAAAGCAAGCTGTTACAGACGTAAATCAAAAGCAGCGATGGAGGGGGCCATGACTAGCTCAGCAGGTAGCTTAACTACCGTTAAGTTCAGGAATAAATATTATAAAGGCATTTAAAATTTAAAAACCTCGTATGAAAAACATGAAATCATAGGCGAGAAATACTCACCGTTTATAGATTATATTTTTCTTATTTTTAGACATTTATCCCATAAGCGAAGATATCAATGACGCTTTTTTCAACGACATTATGCCTCTCATAGTCAGAGTGTTAACGGACTACAAACAGAACCTAATCAACGTGTCATACGCCATTAAAGATGAATACTACGAAGGATTAGACACGACGAACATTACAGCCGTAGACACTACAAATATACAAGTAAGTTCCGACGTTATCGAATTGAATATGCAATATAATTGATAGAGGGGTCTCGCCCACTTTCAGGAGAATGCTCCTACGTCAGTCGCGATCGATTTTATGCATTACCGTTAAATAGAATTTGTAACAAATCTGAACTGGTTTTAGAAAGATTATTTAATCATCTAATCGCGTTGCAAACAGATGTACCAAAAGTAAGCATCCGTCTTAGCACGGAGCTCGGGCAAGGATTTATATTGGTTATGCCTACTTAATCTATATTAAAGACCAATACATTTTGAATGTAATTCGGTTCGCTGCATGATCTCCAAAAATGAGATTTCCAGGGAACGTTAAATGGAATCTAATCATAATACCCCTTAATTATTTTTCAGGTCATTTCTGACATGTTTATGAAAGCCTGGATAACGAAAACTGCGGAATTAATATCCTCCCACGGTGTCCTCACCTACCTCTACGAATTCAATTACGTTAGCAGTTCCGGAGCCACTAACTTTACGGGAGAACCAGGTAATAAGAGATAAACGGGTACTTATTTGTTATACCGCCGACTACCGATCCCGGAAAGCATAGAAGCTATGCAGGGAAACGTCTATGTAAATGTGATTTCCAATGTGATTTTCCAATGTTGTATCACTTAAATGGGGGCTCCGCCCCCTAACCCCCATCAAGGGGGCTCACGCCCCCTCGGACCTTCCAAAGTGGGCCCCCATCACCCCCACAGAGGGGGCCTGCGGCCCCACACCCCCGCCGGCCTAACCTACCCTAACCTAAACTGGAAATAATATATTTAAATTGAAACCTGGGAAGAAATTTGTACGATATGGTACATTTACATCAAAAAGCCGGTGCGTTTACCTGTATAGCTTCTATGCTTTCCAGGATCGGTAGTCGGTATAACAAACAAGTACCGATAAACGTTTTTAAGTTATAACCATGCATACCACACGTTTAACAATATTCTTAACATAATACGTAATGCGTTATTCAGACGTTAGCCACAGCACCCAAATGAAGTATTTATTCAACACGAGCACTCTCAGCGAAAAAGATAGCACCTGGGGCGTTCAGTTTTTCGATCTTTGGGTCAATTTCATCATCCGAGGGTAAATGCAACAGCTCGTATTCAATAGTTTAAAAATATGATGATATACGATTTCTATTCTGCCACCTGCCTCACAATTACACTGTAACTGAACATTTAAGAAAACATCCCCTTGAAGCATGCAGCGCTCCTCGTGGCTAAGGCATCACGTTTACATGGCAGAATCGTTAGTGCGAATAAAACGTAGTTTTAACGGTGCATTTCAATTCCTCGCAGTAACCCGACTCCTTCTGGTTTCCAATGGATCGCAGGAACGGACGGAGGCTCCGGCTACTTGGATATCGACGATGTCTTTCGAATGATATCCACGTACGACCCTGAAATGATGCGCTTCTGGTTCGAGGAAGTCCCAGCCATTGTGTACGGCGATTCGAAGATGTTGAAAACGAAATTGCTTTCATCGAAATAGTTGTAAAAATATTCGCGCTATTATACATAAATCTTTCGAACTTGAATTTCTTCGATCCTATGTCTTTATTACCACCGCGACGTTACCCTCGTCTCTTAGTTATGATAAAATAGAAATGGTACATACATTTTCGGAGAAATGGAAATGAATTTCGAAAAGAGACTATACTTTTTAACCGATGAGCACGCCGTATAGTGCCACGAAGATTTAAGCTAATTACATCATAATTAAAGTTGCTATCAGCACCGCAGCAGTTCAGAAGTATAGGCTATACCGTGTAGTACGAGAACAAGTAAGACGTTATGTCAATTAAGCTATAGCTCAGCTAGCAACAACGAAACAAATTTATTTTCAGCTAATCGTCTTGACAATTAATGAGATGATTCGCTGATTTATAGCCAACAAATAAATGTTCCACCAGATAGAAAAGTGCTAAAAAAGGTGATTTTTGAGGAGGTAAATTCATCCCTATCATGTCATTAAATAGATTATCTTACGATTAGATAAAACGTTGGATGTGACGAGTGATATATAAATACACAGCATAATCGTAAAACACATCGTATAGCGATATACTCATATTATACTGTATATGTCCAGTCGCAAGGCTGCGGTCTATAAGTACATGTATATCTAATTCATCGCAATGGCTTTCGAGTTTCTGCAATTTGCGATTTTATTACTAAGCGGTACTTTAGTATTGAGTGCTGTACTTCCGAGTGACGATGGTCCCATCGTCGAAGTACGACAAGGCAGCGTCCAGGGTGTCGAGAGATCAACGCCAGAAGGCATTTTGTTTTACGCTTTTCTCGGAATCCCATTTGGGAAACCACCCATAGACGAATTGAGATTCAAGGTATACATACGAGTGGTTTTGATATCCAAACAAGTATATTTAGTACTATAGTAACTATACCGTTAATCGCACGAATTGGTTCATCGCGCTCTTTAATTAGCCACCAGTTGCAGCTGATTCCTGGGATGGCGTATTCCAAGCTACTGAAGATCCTCCGAAATGCGTTCAACCAATTTTTTCCGTACCAATTTCAACGGTTGGCGTTGAGGATTGTTTAACGCTAAATGTTTACACACCATCGGTATACGTTATTATTTTCTTACATTTCTCATAGTATATTACAACTATCACGTATTCGTGTACGTACGTAACTTGCCGTTTATTCATTGAAGGGCTTTATATGGCTAAGTAGACAAAGCCAAAACGATGCACATGATTTCATTTATGTTAAAACCGCAAACCTCACTCTGATTTCTTCTGTCAGAAGCTTAGCATAATATTAAATTTGTCTTTTCTAACGAAAATTATTAAAACGTAGGAATGACACAACTAGCTAATTTACACTGAGAAACATTACTAAGATTAAAATATCAAATACTGCAGAAATTTCTGATGCAAAGTAAATATATGTAGAGAGATCATCAATTCTCAAGAATGGCAGACGTTTTTTTTTGCAAACTTTTTTTGTCGTAATTTTCTTTTACAAATTATCAACTATATCGATATACGTGCATATAATCGCAAATGTTTTCAATGTTCTTAGCTTCCAAATATAGGAAACGTGGGAGCCAGTCTTCTGCCGGTGCAAGTCTTTATTCATGGAGGGGGTTACATCGGTGGGGACATCACGTATTTGGGACCGGAGAGGTATATGAACACTCCTATGGTATTGGTGCTCATGCATTACCGCTTAGGGCCACTCGGTAAGCGATGCATTACTTATTGCGTCATACATGTCCGTGACAAAAGCATCCATTAATATTTTTCGTCAACCTTGCACATTACACCGCTCCGGCCATTATCGTAAATGGCAATGTTTGGCATTCTACGTGTATGTTTTTCATTCACGGTATAAGAAATATATCCACTAATGAATTTATTTTTAAATATAGGATTTTTAAGCACCGGAGATGACGCGGCTAATGGCAATTACGGTCTTCTCGATCAAAATCTTGCATTGCAATGGGTTAGGGATAACATCGCATCTTTCGGTGGAGATCCTAACCAGGTCACTTTGTCAGGTCAAAGTGCAGGAAGCTCGTCGGTGCTCTTTCATGTTCTTTCACCTATGTCTGCAGGTAAATATACCCAAAATGACATTTTTAATTGATCGGGAGATATTTTGGCATATCAGATGATAATTTAACGTCAAATACAAATCCATACTTCCTTTGTGCAAATGACTTGATGAACTTTGCCAACAAAATCAGAAACGGAACTTCTTCAGTTTTAATATAATGACTTTAGACGTTGGATCATACAACATGTGCGGATCATTTTTGAGGTCATCTTAGGTCGAACGAAATATTCATAAAAGATGATCAGAAACATGCGCAAAGTTTGTTTTACAGTTGTACTGTACCAATGTAACATGCTTCGTATCTGTACAATTTCAAAATTAGTAACTTCATACTACCTATTAACTTCAACTGATTAATAATTGGTCTGATGACGTCAGATAATTTTAAAAAAAGTCGTTAATTCGTTCGCACTTTTGCGTTTTCTACTTACAGGACTATTCCACGGAGCCATTGCTGAAAGCGGAAGTGCCATTTGTCCTTGGGCATTGGAAGAAAATCCATTGGAATATGCGAAGGACCTAGGCGACTTCTTCGGATGCCCCACCAATGAGAGCACGGCTGCTCTCGTGGACTGTCTTAGACTTCAAGACCCCTCAGAACTCCAAATAAAAGGCATAGATGTCATAGTAAGGAAGTCCAAAAAATGTTGAGATATTTGATAAGTATTCCAATTTTTAAATCGTAATATAAAACAATCATATCGAATGTATAAGGTCGAAGGACTCGCTCTGACTTTTGTTCCTGTGGTGGAAACTGCAGAGACGGGGTTATTTTTGACCGAGGACCCCACATCGCTGTTAGAGGAAGGAAGATTTAATCGAGTTCCCATTGTTTTGGGTTTTAATCGTGACGAAGGTGTACTAATTTACGAATGTAAGTGTTTTGCATTCGTGTTCCAGCGTTCGATTCTCTTCGTAAAACCAAATCAAACTTCTTAGAGAAACTTCAAACGTTCTTCTATAGTGAACATTGAAAACATTTTCCATTTTCAGATGTCTTCTTCTTAGGTAGAGACATCAACGACGTCTTCTTCGACGATATGATGCCACTTCTCGTCAGAGTTCTTACGGATTACAGGCAAAATTTGGTCAACGTGTCCTATGCCATCAAGGATGAATATTACGAAGGACTGGATACTACGAACGTGACTGCCGTTGACATAACGAACATAAATGTAAAGATATTTGCATCTCGGTATCACGTTACACGTAGAAACAAATACAATAATTTACCAAATTCTGCAGGTCATCTCCGACATGTTCATGAAGTCTTGGGTAACGAAAACGGCTGAATTGATTGCCTCCCATGGCGTCCCCGCGTACCTCTACGCCTTCAATTACGTCAGCAGTACCAGTACTTCTAATTTCACCGGCGAACCTGGTAATGTTTCCGATGTGTGTACACTTTGTTCGATTCAATACAAATATCCATGATTTCATAACGTCACAAAATTCGTAACTCAGACGTTGTCCACAGCGACGAGATAAAGTTCCTGTTCAACACGAGCGCCCTCTCTGAGAAAGACGATGCCTGGGGAAAGCAATTCTTCGATATGTGGGTCAATTTCATCACGCGAGGGTAAATATCAATTCAATTTCAAATTTGTTTTTCACTTTCATTTTTTTGTTTTTTAACAAATTTGTTTGGTTGGCTCGCAGCAACCCAACGCCCAATGGGTCGCAATGGGTTCCGAACACGAACGGAGGATCCTCTTATTTGGAAATAAACGATGTCTTCGAAGCATTTCCGGAATACGACCCAGAAATGATGCGCTTCTGGTTCGAGGAGGTCCCTGCCATCGTCTACGGCAATCCGGAGATGTTGGAATCAAAATAGTAGAAATGCTAAATAGATTCACGACTCATGAATATGAAGAAACTATTCGCAATTCATTGCCTTTTGTCTTTATTGTAGAAATAAACATTCGAATACTTGTTATACAGGGATTGCCCGTGCTCGGCTTTAAGGGGTATCTGAAAGAAGTATAACCGTATCGCTTACCATATTAAAGATTTTTTTTTTCGTTGGATACCGACTTTACAAATCACTCCGTATAATTGAATTTCTTCGTCGTTTTTAATTAAAGAAAAAGTAAGCAATGATTAAATTTCAAAATTTGCCAAAATGCTCCTCTAGTTTTCTGGATATGTTACGATCATTTTTATACGAAGTAATATCGTCGGAAAATGAAAACGAAATTGAAAGGTTGTCTATTTAAGATTTAAGATAATGACGTGATGAAAAAATCATTTAAGAATTAATGAATGTTCGGATAATTGCGAATGTGCGAATTTAGAAAAAAACAAATTAAGATTTTAGCCATGACGATACTGCGAGAAGTTTGCCATCGCGTCTTTAGATGAAAAACAAAACGAATTAAGGCAAATGGCGGTAAGACGAATACGTTGGCTATACCAGGAAGCCAAATCTATTGGCAGCTAATCTAATGAAAATTTAATTAGATGATGATTTAGCGGAAGTGATATCTAGAAAACGTTCCACCAGATAATCAACCGATATCTGATTATATAAATCAGATATAACATCTATTTCTACCATATTCCGAAATAGATCAGCTAACATGCAATTATCTAGTGATTAGATCTTAATTTAGATAGATTAACGTGATATAACGCTGTATAAAAATACGGTGGCGATTTAGCGGCTGTTTCTAGTTTGCAACGCGAATTTCTGCATCGAAATGGGTTTCAGAATTCTGCAATTTGCTAGTCTAGTAATCAGCGGCACTTTAGTACTAAGTGCTGTACTTCCGAGAGACGATGGCCCCATCGTCCAAGTGCGGCAAGGCAGCGTCCAGGGTGTCGAGAGATCGACGCCGGAAGGCAATTTGTTTTACGCTTTTCTCGGAATCCCATTTGGGAAAGCACCCGTAGATGAGCTCAGATTCAAGGTATTCAAAAACCGCACATGACGCACGTAAAACTAACATTTAACGTTTGAAATGAGTTCATTGTACTTTTTAAGCCGCCAGTTCCAGCTGATGCTTGGGATGGCGTCTTCCAGGCTACAGCGGACGCTCCGGAATGCCTTCAGCCAGCTTTCAGCGTACCAATCTCAACAGCTGGCGTTGAAGATTGCTTAACACTAAATGTTTACAGTCCATCGGTATACGCTAATCGCTATTAGTTTTTAGTATTTCTCATAGAATTATACAACGATTCGTGACTCGTCAACCTGTCTAACAAATTATTTACTATCGAACGTTCTTAGCTCCCAACTGCAGGAAGCGGAAGTCCTCTGCCAGTTCACGTGTTTATTCACGGAGGGGGTTACATCGGTGGGGACATCGCATCGACCGATAAGGGACCGGAGAGGTACATGAACACACCCATGGTATTGGTGCTAATGCATTATCGCTTGGGTGCACTCGGTAAGTTTCGCATTAACTCTTTTGGTTGAATTCTACACGCGTATTACGTCGAATGGATGTATAGTTATAGTTATTTGAATTTAATTATAGTTCTAAGAGTGACTTACTGTATAAGAAACAAATCGATTTAGCTAAGTAATTTATCTTAAGGTATGCAACCATAAATCAAGTATGCGATGATTTTATACTATAGGATTTTTAAGCACTGGAGATGACGCCGCTAATGGCAATTACGGTCTTCTCGATCAAAATCTTGCATTGAAATGGGTTAGGGATAACATCGCGTCTTTCGGTGGAGATCCCAACCAGGTCACACTGTCTGGACAAAGTGCTGGAAGCTCGTCCGTTCTCTTCCATGTTCTGTCTCCTATGTCTGCAGGTACTTTAGAACATTTAACCTAATATCAGATTCAAATCATGCATAATTTCTAAATGACCTGGCTTTACTTTTATTCATATTTCGTTCATAGTTTGAAACTTTTTGTTAGTTTTGCTGGTTGACTTTGAATCAAATATGCATGCAGAATGTCATGGGAATCATCTTAGTTCGATCAAATCTTTAAAACAAAAATAATCAAAGAGTGCGACGATTGTATAAATTTTGAGAATATAAGATTTTAAGTCATCTTCCTTGTTTACATTTTTCAAGTTTTCGTGTAATTTGTGACTATAGATAGTCTGCAACTTTTCAAATATTGGTCTGGTAATATCAGATACAGCAGAATTAATTTGAGATGAGAAATGGAATTCGATCGAGATGCATCACGATTTAACGGAATTTTGTCAATGAGTTCATATAGTTTATTCTTGATGCATTCATATTTTAGTATTCAGTATTTCGATGCATAACGAAATTTACCCCAAAAAACGTTGTGCTATTAAACTGCGCTGCTTTTGCGTTTTTACTCAATATTAACTACTTCGCGCTCGCTTCCTGATAGGATTATTTCACAGAGCCATTGCTGAAAGCGGAAGTGCCATTTGTCCATGGGCCTTGGAAGAAAATCCACTGGAATATGCGAAGGACTTGGGAGACATCCTGGGATGCTCCACCAATGAGAGCACGAGTGTTCTCATGGACTGCCTTAGACTTCAAGACCCCTCAGAAATCCAGATAAAAGCAATAGATGCCATGGTAAGAAATTCCAACAAATAAGAGATTTGGTTGGTAAATGTTAAAACTATGAATACGTATTCCAATTTTACTGTATAATCTAGGTCGAAGGACTCGCTCTGACTTTCGTTCCTGTCGTGGAAAATTCAGAGACGGGATTATTTTTGACCGAGGACCCCACAACGCTGTTAGAGGAAGGAAGATTCAATCAAGTTCCTATTGTTTTGGGTTTCAACCGTGACGAGGGTGTACTAATATACGATTGTAAGTCTGATTTTTCCATCCTCCTTTTTGAGACACCTCAGAACATCATCTAATATAGCATTTCCCTTTCTCAGATGTCTTCTTCTTAGGCAGAGACATCAACGACGCCTTTTTCAACGATATAATGCCACTCCTCGTCAGAGTTCTGACGGATTACAGGCAAAACCTTGTCAACGTGTCCTATGCCATCAAGGATGAATACTACGATGGATTGGACGTTACCAACGAAACTGCCGTTGACATTGCGAACATAGACGTAAGTATACTATACCAAGCTTCGTCTTGGTCGCACTCAAATTGGCGCTAAATTAACTAATTTTGCAGGTCATCTCCGACATGTTCATGAAGGCTTGGATAACGAAAACTGCCGAATTGATAGCCACCCAAGGCGTCCCCACTTACCTCTACGCTTTCAATTACGTCAGCAGCACCGGTAATTCTAATTTCACGGGTGAACCAGGTCAGTAATGTAGCCTTACACGATTCTCGTTTGATTCAATCAAACAGCCATTGATGTCATAGTCATACCGTTAAAAAATTAATAATTTAGACGTTACCCACGGCGATGAGCTTAAATTCCTGTTCAATACGAGCGCCCTCTCGGAGAAAGACGACACTTGGGGCAAACAGTTTTTCGATATGTGGGTCAATTTCATCACGCGAGGGTAAATCTTAATTCAATTTCAAATTCACGTTCACCTTAATTTGCGTGTAAACTAATTTCTATCGTTGGCTCGCTGTAGCGACCCAACACCCGATGGATTGCAATGGATACCGAACACTGACGGTGGATCCTCTTATTTGGAAATAAACGAAGTCTTCGCTGCATTTCCGGAATACGATCCAGAAATGATGCGCTTTTGGTTCGAGGAGGTCCCTGCCATCGTCTACGGGGATCCGGAGATGTTCTGATCATAATCGCACGCATCAAAATTGTAGAAAAGTTAAATAGATTCACGACTCATGAGTATATATGATCCCTTATTGGATGCTCGGATTCACGTACATTAAACATAACGTTTTCGTGAAATTGCTAATTCACTCGTATACGCTTGTTATTGGATGTTATTGTACCATAAAAACGAATGATTTAACGCGCGTAATTAATCTTATAGTTTTGATTTTGCCACGGATTGACCCTCGGTTACTCGCCCAACGAAGTCCTGACAAGTGCACGGTAAATGTTTTTGAATATTTTAAACTATACCAGTGATTTCAGTTAATGCGCCATCTTTCCTTATCTTCCTGTCTTCACTTTCTTCTTTGATCAGTGCAATCACGATCTTTGTAAGGGAGCGTCCATAAATTACGTGAGGTGTTTTTGGGGATTTTTCGACCCCCCCTCCC